>JAFFST010055379.1:63691-83048 GCA_022414735.1 Noturus placidus
CAAGATTTGACAGTACATGGCCCGTCCATCGTCCCTTTGATGCGGTGAAGTTGTCCTGTCCCCTTAGCAGAAAAACACCCCCAAAGCATAATGTTTCCACCTCCATCTTTGACTTATTTCCCTCATTAAAATGCAAATCAATTTATAACATTTTTGACATGCGTTTTTCTGGATTTTGTTGTTGTTGTTGTTGTTGTTATTCTGTCTCTCACTGTTCAAATAAACCTACCATTAAAATTATAGACTGGTCATTTCTTTATTAGTGTGCAAACATACAAAATACTTTTTTTCCCCCACTGTATTTCAATCACTGAAACCAGCGAAGTCCCTGCGGAGAGCTCCACTTTGGTGATGTTTACATATATCTTGTGGGGAATCCAGTCCTTACACTGAAGTCATGATTCTGCGTAGACAGTTATCTGTATTTTTGAACTGGATGGGTCAATAATGCTGCTGTTTGGAACGTGAAGGACAAGAAATGATTCATTGTCAGAGCAAAGGTGTGACCGAATTAGCTAATGTTAGTTTCAGGTTTCAGATACTCAGCGTTCTAGGACAGTCATATTTTGGTTAGGTTAACACAATATTTAATGTCATAAATCCAATCAAAACATTTTTTTTCCCAATGTCAGGTAAACCATTATTACTGTTTAAATTGTTAGTGAATCTGACTGAACAGCAACTATCTGACATTTTAGCTAAACTACTCTGGAATTAATAAATGGCTGACAGCGGTGGCCGTTCCAATAAGACTATGTGACGTCACGTGAAAACTATGAATATACCAAGACTCACTAGGTCATTGTGCTTCTTATTATCTCTGCGAACAAGACAGTGTAGGTAGCACACATCACACTAAACAGAAATGCACCACTACATAGTGTCATCTTGCCCATTATATACTGTATGTATCTAAACTCTGAAAGCACTTGGGGGGTTTTTAGTGGAAGGGAAGCAAAATGAAATAAACATCAGTCACTTGCAAGACTAAGGGAAATCAAGGGGTTCTTTTAAAAGTCTTTATCCAGCTTCTCTGCTCCTACAGGACGCAGACGGTTAACTCCTGGAAGGCATGGTGGCTTAGTGGTAAGCATGTTTGCCTCCACCCTGTGTGCGGAGAGATTGCATGTTCTCTCTGTTCTTCAGGGGTTTCCTCTGTGGACTCTGGTTTTCTCCCCAGTCCAAAGACATGTGTTGTAGACTGCTTGGCATTTACAAATTGTCTGTAGTGTGTGATTGTGGAACTCCTGATTGTTTTTTCCCCCTTGTCTTTGACTTTTAAATTATTTATTTATGTATTTATTTGCATATATGAGAATGCAGCCATAAAAAGCACAATCACGTGTATTATTAGTCAACTACCTAGGTGTTAATTAGATATATTTATGGTTTGCAGCTTATTAAAGTCAATGCATTAAAGTCAATGCCTGACAAGCCTATTAATATCGAACATGTCATTACAGACACGGCAAAGAAAGAGAACACTCAGAGAATATAAATTCATTTAAATGTTATGACTGATTAACTCATGAAAAATAAATCTACTGATTACAGATCGTCTGTGGAAGCCCAGGTTTCAGTCAGTACCCCCATTTCTAGCTTTACTGTTCAATGAGCATGCCGTACTTGTTTCAGGAAATGAATAATTTAGAGCATTTGTACCCTCACTCCATAGGACATGCCTTTAAAAGAGTTATTGGCCTATCATTGTAAAATAATCTCATTTGGAGTGCCTACGTGGGCAGCCTTGGACTCTGGAATCAGCCAACTGGAGTAGGTAGGAGTGGTTGAATAAACTGGGCCCTGTGGAGAATAGCTCTACTGGGACATGAAGGGGTTGAATTCTAGTTAACAGAACTGACAGAATCTTTTAAAAGGGAATGTTAGAAAACGCAAGACAGTGCTACCTTACTGAAATAAAAATGATCCCCTGTCAGCTAGCTCTGTCAGCTAGATTAATATCAAGTATGCTGTTTCTTCTATAAGAGTAGAGGATAAAATTAAATTGAGCAGATGAGCACCAACAAAAGTGCTTTATGGATATCCATGTTCAGTATACTCTGTTCAATAGCGATATAGCTATCTATAAAGAACACAGCCATGTGCAACGTTGTAACCTACAATAAATCTGGAATAAATAACTGACAGGAATGAAAAAATACACCATTTATTATTGTGCCAAGGACAAAAACAATCTTTACTTTGTTTATAGACAGCCAGGTTATTATAGTGAAATGCACATAAAAGGCTTTATGTCATGCAGTCATAACTTGAAATGCAAATCAAACTTTGGACAAAAGAATTTCTATCCTTTATGGCAGGAGTGTAATGTGGCATGTTAGATAGGAATCATGAAAAAGATGAGACAGAGATCAGGGAGAGAGCATGAGAGAGTGACAACATCACTCAGCGCACCCATACTGCTTAGTCAGAGGACAGAAGCCCAGCTAAGGGTCACCTGACAAATCAACACAGCATAGGCAAGTATTCCTGTAAAGCTTCTTTGAGACAATGACTGTTGTAAAAAGTGCTATACGAATAAAATTGAATTGAATTGAATATTAGCTGCCTATGTGCCGAATAATTAAATATATTCTTGATGAGTATGTGTATGTGTAGGATGATGAAGCCATGTGCAAAGATATAAGCTTGTAGCATGGGGAGGATTTATATTACAACACATCCAGAAAGCTGAAGGGTAATCTTAGCCTTGCTCAGCACCACCACACAGCAATCAACCACACACAAATACACACATGCACATACACACACTGGTCAAGGCTATAGTCAGTGATTCCACCGCTCCTGAACCCATATTTTCTTAGTCCTCTCCCCTCTGTTTCCCCCTATGTTCCTTTCTCAAATTCCTCCACACACCCACATACATACAACCAACCTGGCAATTAAATCCCCCATATGCATGAGCCATTAAAGACATCAGGCATGGCTATTTGCCTATGTGTGTTAGAAGAGTGGGGGTGTATGTGGGTGGAAGAGTGCATCTGTTCATTTCCACTTGGCCTGTGCCTGGCTCAGCTCGTCTCCACGGTGATGCTCAGGGGCTCATCATCAGCACCTGTGAACAATTCATTACTGTAACCTAACTGCAGGGGTGAGTGTGAGTGTTTGTGTTTGTATTTGTGTGTGTGTGTGTGTGTGTGTGTGTGTGTGTGTGTGTGTGTGTGAGTGTTTGAAGAGTGTTCTAGGCAACCACAGCCATGGAGCCACGTCTGTTCCTTGAAGGGATGAATTGATGGACAGAGGAACAGGAGTTCCATGGAGAAAAGGGAAGTGTCCATTGAGATGCTTGAAAATAATGTGGTCTTTCCAGGAATTAATGAATGAATCACTCACACACTCTCTCTCTCTCTCTCTCTCTCTCTCTCTCTCTCTCTCTCTCTCTCTATCTCTCCTCAATGCCATGCTTTGACATTGTAAATCTGCATCAATATCTCTCTCCATTTCCACAATGCATGCACATTTGTTTTTGGCAATTACCATCATGCTGCCGGTGGCCAGCAAAAACAGATAAACAAACATACACACCCTACACACATAAGCAACCTTTACAGTGCCCATGATGAAAGATTAAGGTTATAAATGCCTCTGTTCATTATTCATCACAAAAGCCCAACTGCTAATTTGCCGATACTGGCTCTGACACAAGTCTTATTTAGGACAGAGTTTGTGTGTGTGTGTGTGTGTGTGTGTGTGTGTGTGTGTGTGTGTGCGTGTGTGTGTGTGTGTGAGGCTGAGAGAGAGAAATTTAGAGAGCATGAGGAGGCGAGAGGACTGGAATAGTCTTTGGCAGCATTTGACTTCAATAAATTATGTTGAAATATTGAGAACATCCCCCATCCAATCAGTCGTTAAAGGCCATGACCATGACTATACCGCTGCTGGAGCTCCTCTTAAACGTTTCAGCAATAGTAACTGGCATCATGACTCACTTTAGATTTAAATGACTCGCTTATATGAATTGAACAGTGTGACCTTTGGTTAATTTGATTCATGTATCTAGGATCACTGACTCTCTAATCAAGTCATGAGCCCAGTGGTTACAAACCCTGGTACCATGCACTAGAGTTTTCACTGTTCATACACATCACATCACCAATCCAGGAGCCACCACGTATACACAATACAATCCAGTCTGGACGTGAGCTAACTCTGACTCACCTGCCTGTTGAACTGACATGTTTCCTGTTAACTCTCATTTACTGTACTTCTGTGTATTTATATCAGTTCACCTAACTCTGTATCTGTGTGAGGCTTTTCAGTTCCAGTGTGTATTTGAGTGGTGTTTTGACTTCTGCTCTTCATTATGATTTTGATTGCCCTGCATTGCTCTGTTTACTTGACGTTCAACCCCTGCCTGTTTCCGACCTTGAGTTGTCAACTGATTAGGATGGGTAATAAATGACTCACATTTGCATCTGTCTGCCTGCACTGTGTGACAACAATAATGCAACAAAACACAATAACAGCCAGCTGGAAGCACCAGTTAGAGCTGCAAAACTCACCAGCTACATCATCATCAGCTTGGTGATATTGAGTCATTTCAGTAGCTTAAAGAGCACAACATATTTAATTGGAGTTTGTTACAACAGGGTATGAATCCAAGCAAAGCTCAGATGAGAATTTAACTAAACCCTTTCAAGCAGTTCTGACAGAGGAATGGAAATCGAGTTATCAGATGTTTTCAATCATTAATTTTTATATCGCCGCAAGTCTGTTATAAGATTAGTCCGGACACTGTTGGGTTACTGTGTGTAGAGTATTGTGACCCTGGCCCTGTTTACACTAGTGCATTTTTTTTTTTTGCACAACTTTTTCTACGGTTACGCCTGTTGTCTACACTACTCTGGCTTTTGGAAGCTTTTGGAAAAGCCCCATTTTAGTTTGAAAACTCCGGAGTCGCGTGTCAGTGTAAACAGACTAAATGCAGACTTTTTAAAACAAAGGCGTGGCTGGCCAAATTCGCCCCCTGATTTGGTCTTCATTAGGGGGCTGTGGCTCAGGTGGTAGAGTGGGTTCTCCACTAATCATAGGGTTGGCGGTTCGATTCCCCACCCAAATGATTCTATATGCCGAAGACACTGAACCCCAAGTTGCTCCCAATGGCAAGCTACTGATGTGTGTGCGTGTGTGCGTGTGTGTGTGTGAATGATACACAGTATAAAGTGCTTATGAACCATTAAGGTTAAAAAAGCACTATATAAGTGCAGACCATTTACCATCATTGCATATTCCTCCCTATATCCCTCCCCTACCATTTGACCATTACGCTACCTTAAACGTATGCACAACAACAAGGAGACTGAACCGCTTGCTTTGTTGTCATTCTTAGCAGCCATTGTGCAGTTAAATTCTGTATTTTATAATATTGCAGCTGCCTACATGCACAAGAGGCGAGCTATGATTAGAGAAACAGCCAACAAATCTCATTTCAAGCAGCCTAAAACCCTACATGGAATGCCGGTTTGGACTAGCAACCCACTTCCTGTTTACACTTGTATGTGCATGCCCATGTGACATGCGTATTCAGTCATGTAGTGTGGACGGAGATCGTTTCTGAAACACGATGTGGATGAGGATCGTTTTCATGTTAAAACACCGTTTTACAACGAAAACACACTAGTGTAAATAGGGTCTCTGTGTTTAGCGGCTGGTGAGTAGGGCAATGGGAAAGGGGAAGGGTGGGAGCTTCCTGATGGGCAAACAATTCACACGTCTCTACAATAAGACTGGTACAGAGATAAAATGGACAGCATTTTTTGATAGTAGAACACCGTATACAACTGCCACAATAAAATTCATGCAAATTCGTAAAGCCTTGAGTGTCCTTCTTTCATATGAGACATTACCCACTACTGTGGAGCGTGACATCACAAATAAATTCATTGCTAATCATGGGCACCTCCAAAACAGGTGGAAATAACATTTTTTGACCTTGGATAAATCTGTAAATCAGTAAATCTGTGTGATTCACCAATATCTCAATGCTGCTTCCTTGTCAAACACACTGCTCATACCTGTACAGACACACTGCTTGTACACTGTGTGTTTAATACCTAAGCAAAGATGTCTCATAATAAAACACTAACGCTATGTAGCTGTCAGTGCACTTAGCGACTGAGCAAACATGCTAACTCTAATTACACCGTAAGCTTTCTTCACAACCAGTGCAGCAGTCGTAAAAGGCCACAGTGGGAATGCTAATGAATGTTTGCAAAACAAAGACTTCTCTAATGACAGTTCTCATACAACTGGGTGCAGGCCAGCTGAAAAGAGAGAGAGAGAAAGAAAGAGAGATACTGTTGTTAGATCTCGACAGCCACATTCTGATACAGGGACAGGTATTGTTATTTTGGATAAAATGAAGTGCAATGATTTTACAGACCATACAGACATACCTGTCTGTATGATCCACTGTACAGCATAGAGACCCTTTTGATCCCTTTTGATTTTATTGCAATAATATTGTCTATCCATCCATCCATCCATCTCTCCATTTTCCATATCGATTATCAAACACAGAGTCATGGGGAACCTGAAGCCTATACAAGGCAGGGGACACCCTAGACGGGGTGCCAACCCATCGCAGGGTACAATCACAGACGCACACACTATGGACCATTTGGAAATGCCAATTAGCATTCAGCGCATGTCTTTTGACTGAGAAGGAAACCAGAGTATGCAGAGAAAACCCCTGAAGTACAGCTAGAACAGGCGAACTCTACACATACCGGGTGGAGGCAGGATTCGAACCCCCAAGCATTTAGCCACTGTGCCCCCACAATACTATTGTAAAATGTATTTGACATATATCCAGATTTTCTCCCACAAATCCAAACTGTTATATAACATGATAGTAGAAGGAGTTCTCTGCAGAGTATTGGATGTTGACTAGTGATGTGCATGATGTGTATATGTTTGAAATTCCAAATGAAAAGGAAACCTGCCTGGGTACTGAAATGAATATTCAGGTATTTGTTATGCCTTATGTTGACATGGAGTCAGTGAAAAAATATGAAAAACAGAGTCGTGTGGTATTCTGTCGAACAGCAGTAGTCATGGTATGAAAGGACTAATGGAAGTCTTGGGATTGAACAGTTTTCACTCTCATGCACATAGGAGCAGGTGACCAGGTATGATGCTTGAGGGACAGAATAAAGATAAAAACATTTCGAGTAACATCCATCACAACACCATTAAAATGATAATGAACATAGATCAGGATTGCAGATTCAGCTGGTTTGCAGATTACAGCACATTTTACACCAGATCCATGAAACGTCTGCGGCTGGCCAATGTTCTCGCTTGGAGAATTCAATTCTGTGTTTACATTCACTGGTTTAGTAGATATAAAATGTCAAATACATGTAGCAAGCTTAAGCATTTCCAGCATATTTCATTGTGGCAGTAATACTGTTCATGAACACTGAATTTTAACCGAATCAAACAATAAGTCTACAGTCTGAAATATTGAGCTGACATTCAGTAAAGGCTTTGCTGTGCATTATTTCTTCAAATTATGTTTGGCAAGCACATAAACTTTTGAACAGGATAATCGGTTAAAATCGGAATTATTTTCTTGAAATACCTTCTTGAGCATTGGTGAATGTTTGCACCTTTTGTAATAGTCGTGTACAAGTCCCTCAATTCTCCTCAGTGTGAAAAGATGGAACTGAGCATCATATTACCGCAAATATGCAGAAGACGCTGGAAAAGTAAAGATTGTGCAGGACCTGGAGGATTTTTCTGAAGAACAGTGGGCAGTTTAACTGCTCAGGACAAACAAGGGACTCATGAACAACTCTCACATAAACATAAACACATCATGTCGTTGATCATCCAGGTAACGACACACAGTATTAAGAATCAAGCGTGTGTAAACTTTTGAACTGGTTCATTTGTGTAAATGCAGTTATTACTGTATCATGTGGACTACATGTAAACATGTGTTATGTGGAATAGATTATTCAGTGCAGAACTAAATAAATTCAGTTTTTATGATCCTATTAACATTTTGCAGATTCTGTAGGGGGTATGTAAACTTATGACCTCTACTGTAAATACACCGACTTCGCAGTGACTTGTAAACACACCTCTCCTTACAGTGGACTGATAGAATTAGACAGAAAGCACAGCCCAAGTGCATAACATCTCATGTCTTCTGCAAACTGTTGTGCATGAGCATGCTTTAAGCACATGAGCACACCCAAACACAGCCAAGTCTTTCAATATTTGAATCTTTCTTATAATACAGAAGTGCAAACTGAGACAATGCTACAGCTCAGCAAAAATACAAGGACTCACATTTTCTGTGGATGAATGCCAAATGTTGATCTGTTATGCATAAGGTTGGGTGTATCATTATATTATACCATAGTGTATGTAGTGAAGAAAATAGTAAATAGGTGGTTATTTGAAGAGGATAGATTTTATGAAGATCATGGGTATGGAATGTACAATTAAAATAAATATCATTAGTTGGTACCACGTTCGTTTTGCACCTCCACTGTTGGAGGATCAAGCACCACCTCCACCCTGTGTGTGTGGAGCTTGCATGTTCTGCCTGTGCCTTGGGGGTTTCCTCCGGGCACTCTGGCTTCCTTCCCCAGTCCAGAGACATGTGTTTTAGGCTGATTGTCCATAGTGTGATTTTTCCCTGCAATGAGTTGGCACCCTGAGTAACCTGTACTCCCTGTGTAGGATAGGAAAATGGATGGATGGGTGGATGGACGGATCAGCAACAAGAAAACATTACTGTGATTAAGAAAATAAATAAAATAAATGGCAAAATAAGGACAATCCTTCTTAATTACGTACAAAATAGTAAAAAAAAAGCTGTAAATGATTAAAAAGTTAAAGAGAGGAAGATCTGAGAGAAATAGTATAGTAGTAGTAGTTATCTACCAGTGTAAAAGGGATTCTAGTCAGAGCAATGATCAAGATGATTCGGCGATGATTGGGTTTATCAGTGATCTGCGGGGTTTTTCAAGCGCCATCTGTAGGCCCGGGCTTGACCCACGTGATACCTGGGATTTTAGTCGAGCACATAAAATTTCATGTTTGGAAAATACAGTATTAAACATTATTTTAATATTTTAGATCATTTTTCAGTTTGATCCAAACAGAATAGGACATAATATACAGGGAGACAATTATTTATTTAGTAATAAATAACAAAATAAACACCATTCTTCTGATAGATATTCCCTTATTTGGTGTTTAGATGATAGTGTTTGGTGAGTAATTGTTACTGTTGTGATGTTGTGGCTAGGACACTTCTGTAAATCCCACTATGCAAGTTACCAAAAGGAGTTTACACCCAAGAAGGCAACATAATACCCAGTCATATACCACTAGACTCTCCCGATTAATCCTTCATGTTCATTGTGATAATGATTACATCCACTTGGTGTTTAGGAGATTTAATAACAAGACTTGTGCCTTCTAAAGGCCAAAAATCATTTCATCTCCTCTGTGTCACTGCCACTGAAGCATTATGAACAGGAATGTTTGGACACAGCGCTGTGTATTTTCTGTTCGCCCCTCATGCTAACCGTCCATAATTGACTAAATAATCAGGTGTAATTGCAATTACAGATGTGCCACGCTTCTATTCATAACTTATGAATACAAATTGACCCTGAAGTAACCCATTATTTTTTGCATTTCTCTAACTTTTCTCTCTCAAGTGTGTTTGGCTGAGTTATGGGTAAATATTTTACTTTGAAAATAAATGACAAGTAAACAAGTGGAAATTAGTGGTAAAAGGAAAGGTTTTTCAGGAATTTCTCTCTCTCTCTCTCATCCAATTCTATAGTCATGCCAAACCTAAAACCCAAAGCTTCACTGATGGACTATATTAATTTATGGGCAATAAGCCTGAAGAAAAATCAGCTAATTCCATCTTGGATGTCTCTGACATCGATGTGCAGCAGGGGACAAAAGGAAGCTGCCGCTGTAAATAAGACTACAAACAGTACAATTTCCGTTGATGCATGGCCACGCAGACAAACTGAGACAAACACATACCATGCACATGAAGTCTTAAAGCACATTCCCTACACACTACCCAGTCCCCGAGGCAGCACGACCATCTTGTGTCTTCTCTGAAAGATCAAGATTGATTATAATGAATTTCTCTATGCTTTATGGCCTTAGGCCACTGATCATCTTGCCCTTTTATTAATAGCCACCTGTCACATGGTGCTTACACACACACACACACACACACACACACACACACACACACACAGAGAGAGAGAGAGAGAGTGAGAGCAAGAGAGAGAGAGAATTAAACCTGTGTTGAGTGTACAGAAGATCTTCAGTATGTAGTAGCCCTGCATAGCTGTATACCTTCAACATGACTAGCCAAGAAGAGACAGAATAAACTTATGTTGGTTTTTTATTTAATTCAACTAACTACCAAACACCAGTGTAGCTTGAAATATTGAAATTTGCATTTTGTAACTCAGTTTCCTCTCTTGCTATTTTTTTTTTCCGCTACCCAATAATTCCTCCCATCCTCGTGGGCTAGGGTGGGGTTAGACAAGTTTCAAAATAATGAATAAACATGTAAGTCTGAGCTGACAAGTCAAGGGCAAACATTAATTAATTAATGCCAAAATGTTGAAAGCGACAAGTTAGTTTAGATTATTTTTGAAATTTCCAAGGCATTTAATTAAAAATATGCAAATGCTCTCTCAGTTTCCAAAGTGTGGAGTGCTCATGTTAGGGAAATCATTTTTTTAGACTACATTTCAATTATATTCACACAGAGTATTTATCCTCAGTTATGCAGAGAGAGAGAGAGAGAGAGGGAGAGAGAGAGAGAGAGAGAGAGAGAGAGTGAGAGAGAGAGAGAGAGAGAAAGAGAGAGAGAGACAGAGAGAGAGAGATGAAATTACTACTGTCATAACCAGAAAAGGCAAATGGGGCAATGTTATTAATAATAATTATGAATGTGCTCCCTTATGAAGCTTGATTCCACTTTGAAGTTAAGTGAAACAGCAAAAAGGCCAGAGAGATGTGAATGAGCTCAACAATAAGCATGGTAGCAAAACATTTAGTCTTTATGATTTTTTTTTTTAACGCAAAAATTCTATGATGCTTTGTATCCTGCTGCCATCTCTTCCCCAGGTAAGCGATGCACCCAGCCATCCACACGATGTCATAGAAAACATTATTCATCAGACCAGCCCACCTTCTTCTATTGCTTCATGGTCCAGTTCTGATGCTCAAGTACCCATTTTAGGTGCTTTCGGTGGTGGACAGGGGTCAACATGGGCACTCTGACCGGTCTGTGTCTACGCAGCCCCATACACAGCAAGCTGTGATGCACTGTGTGTTCTGACACCTTTCTATCATAGCCAGCCTTAAAGTCAGAAATTTGTGCTACAGTAGCACTTCTGTGGGATTGGACCAGACAGACTTACTTCCCCATTACACGCTCATCCATGAGCCTTGGACGCCCCTGACCCTGTCGCCGGTTCACCGGTTATCTTTCCTTGGACCACTTTTGTCTGGTACTAACCACTGAATACGGGGGAACACCCCACAAGACCTGCTGTTTTGGAGATTTTCTGACCCAGTTGTCTAGCCATCACAATTTGACGCGTGGCGGTTGTGTCGCAGCTAGTAGAGCGGGTTGTCCACTAATTGTAGGGTTGGCGGTTTGAATCCCGGCCCATGTGACTCCACATGCTGAAGTGTCCTTGGGCAAGACACTGAACCCTAAGTTGCCCCCGAGGGCAAGTTAGCCCCTTGCATGGCAGCTCTACTACCATTGGTGTGTGAGTGTGTGTGAATGGGTGAATGAGACACAGTGTAAAGCGCTTTGGATAAAAGCACTATATAAGTGCATCATTTACAGTTTAGCCTTGTCAGAGTCACTCAGATCCTTATGCTTGCCCAGTTTTCCTGCTTCCAACACATCGACTTCGAAAACTGACTGTTCACTTGCTGCCTAATATATCCCACCCCTTGTAATGAGATAGCAATGTTATTCACTTCACCTGTCACTGGTTTTGATATTATGGCTGATCAGTAGTATAAAGATAAAGACACACACACACACACACACACACACACACACACACACACACACACACACACACACAGAGAGAGGGGTAAGAGGAAAGATAAGAGGAAACAGCTATTTAAAAACAAAGGTGAACTGAACTGAGCGCTTTTAGACCAAATCTGATCTTGAAAGCCATTTTATCACAATACAACACACTAGCGTGAAACGAATGGCAATAAAAGCCGATATTGAACATTTTGGCCTCTCAGTCAGGCTAACAGGGCACTACGAATCGGTGTATTTAGAGCAAACCAAAATAAATAAATAAAAAGTGACTCAAATCAGTGTTGCTGCTTTTTCCTTCAGTAAGCACAGTCACTCCATCTTCAATCTATTTTCTGTTTTCTGCCTTTTATTGCAGACCTTTAAAATGCTCTTTCCCTAGAGGCAGCTCTCTCTAACTGCCTTCCTATCTCTTTCCCTCTCTCTTACATAATAAAAAAAAAAATTAATCAAATAGAACTTAGTGTGAACATCATGCAATACACAACTTTAATGTGTTATTTGCCTTTAAATATACACAAGACATTAGATATCAACAACCATTTACAAATGGCCAGTAACAAAAACAATGAAACCAATGCACTTATATGACCAATGTGATGATATACAGTGTATTCACTTGTTAAGACGTCATTTTTTGCAGTGTGGCAAGAACATACAGACATTAACGCTCCATGCAAATATAGTACGCATGAGCTGCAGAGCAGTTGCTATCTCTGCCACATCACTTCGGAAGAAAAACAAGCTATACAGGAATGTTAAAATAAACAAACAAACAAACAAATAAATGAATAAATAATAAAGCTGTGTAACTCACCAATAACTCCAAACTAACAATGCTCCTATTGGCCATTCATAATTAATTTCTATTTTTTCTTAATCAACACGAAACATGACCAAACCCAACTGACCTCTCTTTACCTTTGCATATTTCACTTTTGTTTTTAATAATCACATGCTAATTTGGCTAGTTTAGGGGTTGTTGTTGTTATTTTACCCCTCTTTGAAACTTACTGAACGTTTGACACTTACAACAAAGAAGTGATTAAAAAAGTGATAGTTACTTATACCTACTGTATATAATAACCTAAAGTAGTGGTTATACTATGCAGTGGTCTTATATAAATTTTTGCTTGACTTCCTTTTATCATTTTTTTAATATCATTATCTTTTTAAATTTAGTGGGTGCGGTTTATATTCAGGTGCGCTCTATAGTCTGGAAAGCACAGTGTGTGTGTGTGTGTATATATATATATATTAGTTCAGCAATTGCAAATCAAACCATGAGTTTATTCTACTGTCACTCCCTAATAATGTTGGTGGATAATTATTAGTGGCTGAGTGAGTAATAATTTGTGTGAATGCAGACACCAGGGAGAAGAATAATCCTGATAATATTTCCAATGGAATAATGAGTCCCTGGACAAAGTGGGGGTCAATATTAAAAGTAGCATTCTCTACGTGGTGATTCCACCAGCTGCTTTAAGTACTACAGTTCATCTCATACTCGTGGACTGCACCAGATTGGTCAGTTCTTACTTTGAGATGTTACTCCACTCTTCCACCAAGGCATTTGTAAATTCTCGATCATGTCTGTAGGGACACACGGTTACATGTAATTTTCCACTGCAAGGACAATCAGCTGTCCTTCCTGTCTCCCTGTAGCACCGTCTCAGGCATCTTACAATACAGACGTTGCAGTTTATTGCTCTGGACACATCTGCAGTCCTCATGCCTCCCTGCAGCAGGTCTATGGCATGTTCACGCAGGTGAGCAGGAACCCTAGACATCTTTCTTCTGGTGTTGTTCAGAGTCAGTAGAAAGATCTCTTTAGTGTCCTAAGTTATTGTAGCTGTGACGTTAATTGCCTACCGCCTGTAAACTGTTAGTGTGTTAAGGACTGTTCCACGGGTGCATGTACAATAATTGTTTATGGTTCACTGAACAAGCATGAACAACATCATTTAAATCCTTTCCAATAAATATCTGTAAAGCTTATTTGGATTTGACAAAATTATCTTTAAAATACAGTCTCCTGAAAAAGGGAGGATTCTGTTTTTGCTGAGTATATAATGCAGGCCATTTTCAGTTGGAAATCTTTTTGATTTTCTCTGGTTTCACTCTTCACATGTTTAGCATGGTGCTGAATTCCTTTCTGTTACTTACACATTTCATCCTATCAGCTCGCCGTCTCCTGCACACTAAACCCTTCTAAACTACGCCTTCTTCCTCAAATCCTCTTTTAACTTCATGTCAACAATAAATGCTTTTCCTTCAAAAGCAAAGTCTTTTATTTTTTGTATTCTTTAACACCACACAGTAAATATTGCAGTAGTTGATTTACTTGTCTATTATCCAGATTGAGTTGGCAGCATCTATTTTCTGCAAGCAGCACAGAATTGGCAGCCGGCTTCTTTTTTTTTTTTTTTTTTGCTTCATCGTCTTTCACACAACACAGATTCAACAGCATCTTATCTCAGCTGCAGGCAAACTGGCAACATATTCGAGAGGATCTTGAGATGGAATTAGTCTGCTGCACCAACAGGCCTGACCTGCGTAATGCATGTAGACAGGACAAAATCTGTTAACTGATGTCTGGATCTGTGAAGATATCTCCTTTTCTCCATGGCTCTCTGGCTTAAACGTACATCTCAGAGATGCAATATGTTTGAGGGAAGACAGATGAGAGAAGACTATAATGGAGGTAAAGGTGTCAAGCAGATTGTAGTCAAGTCAATATTATTATCATTCCATTGACATGCACAAGACGAAAACCTGTGCAAGAAAATGGTGAAACACACTTAAATATTATAATCTCTCTCTCTCTCTCTCTCTCTCTCTCTCTCTCTCTCTCTCTCTCTCTCTCTTATGACTACATTAAATATGTGAATGTATACAAAAAGTCCAGCAATACAAAGAACATGTCTGTGCATGTAATGATACATCATATTTGTGCCAAGCTGTACAACTATCATAATAGTGATAGCAAATGAGGGATTAGCCGCATATACACACACTACTACTACTAGAGATTACATGCAAACATTATGCAAATTTTGACATCATATTATTTTGCATGTATTTTGCATGTGCACACAATTTAATGAAGCCACAAGATACTAAATCAAGAGTGTAAAATTGCAATGAGTGTGTGGAGTGTGTGTTACTGTATCACACCTGTCATTCAAACTAATAAAATAATGCACATTTTTGTTCATATGATGTACTCCACCTGTACAGGAAATGTGTCCATGGCTTGAACAATAAGCTGACTGAACACTCATCTGATACACTTACAACTTACTTTAAGTTCATTCGTGACTTTAACCATAACCAGCATAAGCATTACCTCCAAATAAGCTGCTGTCTCCTAAAAAAAAAACCTTTTTGTTGACTTTAAAGGGATTATACTATTAATGAATTACTTAATATAGGCCTCCACAGTTTTTAAATTGTATATAAAATGCTCAAATCATAAATTTCAGCATGACATTGTTATATCACTGAGAATTTATACTTCTAAATTTATTAGAATTTATAGACTTCTATGAAAATCAATTCAAATTAGAAGTATCCAGTATCCAAAACGTACTCAGGTAAAAGTTAAACATTCCTACCTTTTAATGTAATTGTGTATTAAAATGTACAATGCAAATGTTTTAATTGATGGAATGAAGTTGTCATATTTTCATGTGAAAAGTAACTTTTATTCATCTAAATCTGTTAGAAGATTTTTGTTTTATAGCAACGACGACATTTTGCCTTAAAACGTCATTCAATCTCTGTATGTTTGCAAGAAATTTTTAGCTAGAATTTGACTTGTTATCTAGCTAATTATGCTCGCTACTGGAGTCCATAGAAAACAGGCTTACCTAATTATAGCCAGTTCATTTTAGCAAAACTTACCTCGACATGCTTTTACCCCCTGTATCTTTACTCACTCTAGCATAATGAAACATTTTACTGGGGTAGGGCCAGGGAAACTCATCCTCAAGTACCACACTGCAACCGTAGCAGCTTATCTATATAGTATTCATACTTACATAGCTACACGGTTAATTACATTGTTTAGCATGAGAAAATCACAGCTACAGGTGACGAACTGACATGATTCTTCTTAGTTTGTTTTTTACATTGAATAACTTAATTGAATGATAAACTGAGCCTATTTGATTGGCAATCATTGGCTGGATGAGAGAAGCGCAGATCTTTGTGATTTGAGCACTTTGAGGATCTAAATAAAACTTTTTATTTAAAAAGTATGTTTTTTTGTTTTTTTTTTAGAAATGTAACTAAGAGTGCAATTATTAAGTTTCAATAACACCCACGAAAAAGACAAAATATGCCAAATTAATGCTTATGTTTAGTAATGAAGAACAATTACTTAAGTATTTTTCACCCCTGGATATCACAAGAAAAATGGGCTTAATTCCAAAGTCAGAATTATGTGTAACTCAGACATTCGTCTGTTTTCAGCAAACGTAACACCTTATGTGTAACTTCTGAATAGAGCTTAAGCCTGTAGTTACATCTGAGGTCTGAATACTGATATGTGAACTTTCTATATTAAATCTTCACTGCATACATGCAACCCAACTCTGATTATGGTCCTATATTGATATCCTGACATCAAAACCATAGATTTAAGTTTTAACATGTTCTCCCATGTCTACGTGGGTTTCCTCTATGTTCTCCAGTTCTTTCCTACCTCCCATGGTGATCTGCAAAGGACTGCCATGACATCTGGGTTGTATCCTTGCCTCAAGCCCAGTGTTCCTGGGATAGGCTCTGGATCCACCACAGCCCTGTCCAGGATAAAACAGTTACAGTTCCATACATAGAGATTTAATATCGCTAATGAAAAAAATGTATTAAATCCATTGCTGCATCTTGGATGATATTGTGCTGGTGTGAATAATCTTTGGGGTGGGAAGGCCTCTGATTTGGTTGGTTGGATGGCACAAGGTGGTCTATTTTAAGTAGTGAGCTGGTACAGGTACTGTACAAAGTGCACATCAAGAAACTTGAAGCTTATGGTGCATGTTGGAATGTGCGTACATAAGCAGCAACAAGCAAGCGCTGAAAATCAACATGACATTTTATTGAGCCAAATTCATGAATTATAATCAATACAAAAGCAGGAAGCATCAAAAAGGGAACAATTTATGATCACAAACAAAAACAGGCACAATGTTCAAAACTGGGAAATACTGAACTACAGCTAGGGAGCTAGGAAATGGTAACACACGAAAATACAGATGTTAGAAAGCTGGAAAATAAGGCTAAGTACCGCACATTTACATGAAACGAGACAGAGAAATGAGGGTATAATTAAACAAACTAATTATGAACTCAAAGGGTAACAGGTTGGTATATTAGGTATGCCACATGACAAGGGGCAGAGACAGGTCTAGGAAGTGTAAATAAAAAGTGTCACAATGTAGATGGTGCAAACCAAATCACCGTGCTCTGAGAGGATTCCTTACACATCTGACTTGAACCACACATTTTGGATTGTATTTTTACAGCCAGAGTGACTGCCACAGTTTTTCTTAAAAGTACAGGCTATTAACACATCTCTGAAAATTGTTGGAATTTGGAATCATTTCATTTTGTTTTTATTTACATTTATTGACATTTTACACAGCGTCCCAATTTTTTTGGACTAGGGGTTGTATATATACACATATACACATATATACATATACACACACAAACACACACACACACACACACACACACACACACACACACACTTATATATTATTTCACAAAAGTGAGTGCACCCCTCAGATTTGTGTAAATATTTGATGATATCTTTTCATGTGACAACACTGAAGAAATGACACTTTGCTACAATGTACAGTAGTGAGTGTAGAGCTTGTGTAACAGTGTAAATTTACTGTCCTTTCAAAATTACTCAACACACAGACATTAATGTCTAAACTGCTGGAAACAAAAGTGAGTACACCCCTAAGTGAAAATGTCCAAATTGGGCCCAAAGTGTCAATATTTTGTGTGGCCACCATTATTTTCCAGCACTGCCTTAACACTCTTGGGCATGGAGTTCAACAGAGCTTCACAGGTTCCACTGGAGTCCTCTTCCACTCCTCCATGATGACATCACGGAGCTGGTGAATGTTAGAGACCTTGTGCTCCTACACCTTCCATTTGAGGATGCCCCACAGATGCTCAATAGGGTTTAGGTCTGGAGACATGCTTGGTCAGTCCACTAATTGCTGTGTGTTGAGTTATTTTGAGGGGACAGCAAATTTACACTGTTACACAAGCTGTACACTCACCTCTTTACATTGTAGCTAAGTGACATTTCTTCAGTGTTGTCACATGAAAAGATATCATCAAATATTTACAAAAATGTGAGGGGTGTAATCACTTTTGTGAGATACTGTATATACCGCATTTTCCGGTGTATAAGCCGATACTTTTTTCACACGCTTTGAACACTGTGGCTTAAACAACGATGTGGCTGAATTATGGATTTTTATGGGCTAACGAGCTTCATGCAGCCAAAACATTTAGCCTCATCACATCGGACCAATGAAATTACCGAACAGGTCACAATGGACCAGTGAAACTCTTCAAATTAAATCAAACGCACTCACACTAAATTTTTCAGATCAGTCATTTTGTGCTTCATGAACACATCCTCATCATGGAAAACACACGAACAAATGCATATGATGCAGCTTTCAAGTTAAAGCCGAGAAATCATTTACCAAAACTGGCCACATGCAAAGAGCAACTTTTGCTCAAGTCTGCCAGTGGATCCTAACAGCGTGGAGCAGTGTCAAAAAATCTATTATCACCAACGGGTTTCGAAAAGCTGCTGAAGAACACAAGCTCAAGGGCGAATTTGCCTCGAGATGTAAGTGACACTGAGAGCGACAACGAAAGAGAGATTGAGGAAGTGTGATGAAGTAATTCTGAGGATGTTCAATTCCGACACTGAAGAAGACGGCTTTAGTGGTTTTAATGCGCAGGAGGAAGATGAAGATAGATCAATGACTATTCCTGATAGGCAACTGTATTTTTAATTTATTTTTTATTTTTAATAAATATCTCCTGCAGCTTATAGACAGGTGCAGTCTATATATGTACAATTTTTTTTTTCTTTTTAAATTTAGTGGGTGCGGCTTATATTCAGGTGCGCTCTATAGTCCGGAAAGTACAATATCTATCTATCTATCTATCTATCTATCTATCTATCTATCTATCTATCTATCTATCTATCTATCT
>JAFFST010055380.1:17079-54870 GCA_022414735.1 Noturus placidus
ATATATGTGTGTGTATATATGTATGTATACAGTGAACCCTCACTATATTGCGGTTCACCTTTCACGGTTTCGCTGCTTCACGGATTTGCATCGCGCATGGTGTTCTGCATTCTGATTGGCTAAACAGTCTCTCTGCTTCTTCTCTACCTGTGTGTCAATAACGTTGCGGTTTATACACGTACGTAAAACAGCTTGCCAAATTTAAGTTTGCAAATTCTCTTGCAATTTCAAGTTTCTCTAAAACCCATAATGCCCAGAAGAAAAAAGAGCGACGGCAACAATTACCAATAACTATGTTCTTCTCTCGAAAACACACACCGGCACCGCGGGCTTTAGAAGAAGAAAACGCTACAGGGCGGATTCAAGGTGCAGTCAGTCAGAAGAGCAGTGAAATACACGCGAGTCACTCTTTTTCCTGCTGTACTTTGTATTTTTTTCATAATCATATTTCATTTTCTCGCGTTCTAATCCAATGACTCGGGTCGCGCGCGGTGGGGCGGAGCTGATCTCCGCAATTTATATATATCAATTTGTATAGCGCTTTTTACAATGGTACATTGTCTCAAAGCAGCTTTACAGAAATATAATTTTTACATTTACAAGCGACTTACTAATGAGAGCACATTCACACACCAATGGTAGCAGAGCTGCCATGCAAGGTGCTAGCTTGCCATTGGAGGCAACTTAGGGTTCAGTGTCTTGCCCAAGGACACTTCGGCATGGGATCACCCGGGCCGGGATTCGAACCGCCAACCCCACGGTTGATGGATTACTGGACAACCCGCTCTACCTACTGAGCCACAGCCGCTCGTATTGATGATTAAAATTAGTTTACAGTACAGTAGTTATTTGTATTAAAAAAAAAACATTTATACAGTACTTTTATTTGTTAAACAAATGCTTGAGCCTGTGAAAAGGTTTTGTTCTTTGGTTTCAATGTATTACGGAGTATTTCATTGTATAATTGTAAAAAAAAAAATAAAGGTTACTACTTCACGGATTTCGCCTATCACGGGTTCTTTTTGGAACGTAACCCCCGTGAAAAAACGATGGTTCACTGTGTGTGTGTGTGTGTATATAATATAACAAATACCTCCAAGGTCCGTGGCTCGAGTCCCACCGGGACCATGCGTGTTTGCATGTTCTCCCCATGCGTCGGGGGTTTCCTCTGGGTACAGGGTGTACCCCGCCTTGTGCCCGATGCTTCCTGGGATTGGCTCCAGGTTCCCCGTGACCCTGAAAAGGAGTAAGCGGTAGAGGATGGATAGATAGATAGAAATAAATATAAATAAAAACCATACACACTAATATGATGCAATTAAGAGCCAAATAAAAACCTGCCCATACTAAACTCGCACTAAACTCTCCATACATACTACCGCAAGAGAACCCATGTCACACCCCTCTTCATCTCCCTCCAATGGCTTCCTGTATCAAAATTCAAGGCCTTGATGCTCACGTACAAGACCTTGTCTGGAACAGCACCCTCCTACCTCAACTCTCTCCTGAAGGCTTACTTTCCCACACGCAATCTGCGATCGATTAGCGACCGACGTTTAGTAGTTCCTACTCAGCGTGGCACAAGGTCCCTTTCCAGAACCTTCACACTAACTGTTCCTCAGTGGTGGAATGAACTTCCAACCTCAATCAGGACTGCAGAATCTCTTACCATCTTCATAAAATAGTTAAAGACCCACCTCTTCTGTCAACATCTAACCAACTCATAAAAAAAGATTGCATTTACACCTCTACTCTGCGCACTTTGCTTCTTCTAGAATTCAGTTAATAGACCTTGTATAGTAGCACTACTTGTATTGTTCGCTGCTTGATGTATCACTTTGCTTGTATTTTTTTCATTTGTAAGTTGCTTTGGATAAAAGCGTCTGCTAAATGTACCGCAGCTACACTATTGCCACATGCTCCCAGAGTGCACTAGTGCAGAGGAAAAATAGCTTTAAATAAAAGTTTGAGTATTCGCATGTATTTCAACCGAGATGATGGATTTACAGTCTGTTTTTCTGCTCTTAGTAAAGGATGTACTGCTTCCTGCCGGAGATTTAAAGCTTCTTAATGCAGTAATATCAGGATGAGAAATAATCTGTATAAGCGGGGTTAACTACATCTTAGATCAGCTGATCTCTGTTGCCAGCAAAACTCTGCTCAACTATTGCTGATGCCAAAGGATTTTCTCAGAACCAAGAATCTCTGAAAACTTTGGTTGCACATAGCGCACACACATTAAGGAGGCCAGAAATCGAAAGCATTCGCTGTAGGGTCAGTGGGAATGGACACATACTATTCCAATATTGGTCCCTGACTTTCACAAGTAGATCATAATTAAAAAATAAAAAGCATTTGCAAACACATACAAATACCTGAGAGAAGCAGAGAGCCATGATTGCTGAAGAGTCAAGAAGATGAAGAATCGAGATCATGATTAACAAGAACAAGAGTCAAAAATAAGGAAATCAAGATCTAGAAGAATCGGGAGGAGGACTCTTCTTCTTCTTCTGGCTTTAATCCCACTAGGTGGGGTTGCCGGTGCGGGTGACTCTTCTCCAGGCCATTCTATCGCACGCATCCTATTCCGTCTTTCCTACTACCCTTAAATCCTCTTTCACGCAATCCTCCCACCGCCTTCTTGGTCTACCACGCCTCCTTTCTCCAACTACTAACTTTCTCACTCTCTTCCCAACGTAGCCTTCATCCCTTCTTACTACGTGACCCAGCCATCTCATTCTTGCCATTCTCAGCTGCACAACCATCTCTCCTACCTTCACTGTAGCCCTTATCTCTTCATTCCTGATTCTGTCCATCCTTGTCTTTCCGAGAGAAAATCTCAACATTTTCATTTCCGCTACTTCCATTTTCCTTTCCTGGCGTCTTGTCACTGCCACAGTTTCCATCCCGTACAGCATTGCAGGCCTCACCATTGTCTTGTACAGATTTCCTTTCAACTTTGCTGGCACTCTTCTGTCGC
Source organism: Noturus placidus (assembly GCA_022414735.1). NCBI lineage: Eukaryota > Metazoa > Chordata > Actinopteri > Siluriformes > Ictaluridae > Noturus > Noturus placidus. Next base: position 20,060 of record JAFFST010055380.1, read on the forward strand.
ACATGATACCGGTTATCTTCCGCCAAGCACTCCACCCTGCTTGGATCCTTCTTGTTACTTCCCTCTCTACTCCACCATCTGTCTGTACCGTCGAACCCAGGTATTTAAAATCTTCAACGCGCTTCAGCTTCTCTCCTTGTACCTTTACTTCTCCTGCCAACTCTCGTTTCCCCATAAACAAATACTCAGTCTTTTGCCTGCTAACTCGCATACCGCGGTCCTCCACCACATTTCTCCAAACTTCCAACCTATCCACCACCTCTTTCCTTGTTTCGCCACACAACACCAGTCAACCAGGACGAGTCAACAAAATGATGAACAAGAAGAATCAAGCAGAAGAAGACAAACTAAAAATAAAAAGAAAGATGGGAAGATGAATCAAGAAGAAGAATAAAATCACACTTGTGTATCACAACTCAATCTTTCAGCGCTCACAGCATCTCGGCCATGTCAGGTCACATTTACAGCTTGGGGGTCGGGGGAAAACAAAAAAAAACCATACACCCCAACGTGTTTGATTCATTTCTGTTTGTTTACTCGGCTGGTCTCAGGACAGTTGTTTTCGTCCTACACTCGAGTGTGACTGCTGAATTCACAGCTGTGCAAAAAAACCATCAAAACAGGACTTAAGGGGGTAAACACAATGGCTTGATTTAAACAGTCGCATGAAAGCACTGTTGGGACCTAGGGAGTTTTGTTCTGGAAACGAGCCAGATGCCAACCAGCTAGTCTAGCTCATTTTTCTTCCAGAAAGTGTTGCATGTCTGAGTCAAGCAGGCGGACTTTGGTTTTGTCCGTCAGGATTTTATTTACTTATGAAAGAAGCATGGAGGTGGATCTAGATAGACGTTTGCAGTCCTGCAACAGCAGCGGTACTCACAATAGTGTTCCGCTGCACCTGCGAGTGTTAAAGACGTTCGAGAATTAGACCACAAGGCATAGAGTTAGTGCTAGACCTGCAAAGTCTCCACTGCCATGCTCAATGATGCGTAGCGTGACGATAACCCTTGTACAGACATCAGATTCTGAACTACAAATAGTTTGAAGGCAAACTCTTCAACCTGTGTGGACTTAGCAAAAACCAAGGTCCACATCAAAAGACTACATGCTGCTCTGCTTGGTGATGACCGTGCGCTATACACCAGTCCTGAGCCAGACAGTCAACATAGTTTGGACCGGTTTGCCAACACTTATAACAACTTTGGACTCATGATCAGCATTAAAAAAACCCGAAGTGATGCTAAGGCTTTCCAGGAGCTAGCTTATATAAGAGTCAGTCGACAGACAGACGCTAGCATGTATGGATAAATTCACCGATCTGGGCAGCACTCGCTCCAGATGTGTCCACATAGACGATGAAACGTACACTAGAATCACGAACATGACGTTAACCCAGTAATTAATGCACTAATGTGGGGCAAATTCAATTATCTCTCTCTCTTTCTGATGCTATCTCTGGCTCTCTGTGTGTGTATGTGTGTGCGTCTCTCTCTCTCATCCTCTTTCTCTGTCCATTTCTTAAGCTTTCTTTCTGTGTCTCTCTCTCTCTCTCTCTCTCTTCCCCACTGTAATTAGATTGTGTAGATGTATACACTCTTATGCAATGTCAGTGACCTGGGGTAAGTGCCACTGTGAGGATTCTTTCTTTCTCTCGCTCGCGCTCTCTCTCTCGCATGCGCTTTTTCTATCTCTCCGTCTCTTCAGGGTGGGACGGACAAAGAGAGGAAAGAAGGTAAGAGCAGTGGCGCTTGAGTTAAAACCTGGAAGGAGGATGTACGGAGAGAGTGAACGCAGCTGCAGGTACTGCTGTGACATTAAAGGAGTGAGGAGGATTTAGATTTGCATCATTAGGGCATGGTGGGTGGGTGTGTGTGTGTGTGTGTGTGTGTGTGTGTGTGCGTGTGTGTTCGTTCAAGAGAGTGACTCCGTTCTCCAGCACTGTGCCCGTGAGTCTCTGTACATCCTCGCTTACTTTCCATGAGTAGACCATGTAATATCTTTATGACCAGAACTTGTTTTTGCACGGTGGTTCTCTCTCCCCGTGGTCCTGTCTCACATCCGTGATGATTTGTTGTGTGTGTGTGATGCAGGATTGTGTGTCGGCTGAGTGATGCTTGGACGCTGCAGATAAACCGCACTCATTACAGCTCCATTTCATTTCACTGCTCCCCAGAGAGGAAGTGGAGGCTGTGGAGCGAGCGACGTTAATACTGTTAATGTTGATCGTGTGTGTGTTAAATGGACTTGGAACAGTAATGCCGTGCTGAAATGCCACTTAAGTCTGGAGCTCTGGCTAGAGTCTGAGGGTCTGAACGTCAGCGCAGATCTCACTACCTGATTTTATCCTAATAGTTCTGTATTCTGTAGACAGAAGATTTACATTCGGATGTTTTGGCTGTTGTGGTTACCGAATAAATCACATTTCATTATTAAATGTCTTCTGAGCGGGGGAAAAAGTTCATTCTAGTATACTAAAGTTTTTTTGCGTTCTCCGTCTGGTGGAACGTGCATCGCTCGTTTCTTTTTTAGAAATGGACCTGAACCTCCTTTTGAAAAAATCCAAAGAATTTTTGGAGAAATATTTTCAGAGGAAATAATATCTTCTAGGGGCGCACGGTGGCTTAGTGGTTAGCACGTCTGCCTCACACCTCCAGGGTCCGGGGTTCGAGTCCTGCCGGGGCCATGTGTGGGCGGAGTTTGCATGTTCTCTCCGTGTGTCGGGGGTTTCCTCCGGGTACTCCGGTTTCCTCCCCCAGTCCAAAGACATGCATGTTAGGCTGATTGGCGTGTCTAAAGTGTCCGTAGTGTATGAATGTGTGTGTGAGTGTGTATGTGATTGTGCCCTGTGATGGACTGGCACCCTGTCCAGGGTGTACTCCGCCTTGTGCCCAATGCTCCCTGGGATAATATAATATAATAACACCCTGTCCAGGGTGTACCCCACCTTGTGCCCGATGCCTCCTGGGATAGGCTCCAGGTTCCCCCGTGACCCTGAAAAGGAGTAAGCGGTTGAAGATGGATGGATGGATGGATAATATCTTCTAGGCCATTTCCAGCAAGCGTTAGTGTTACCTTTTTGTTGGCACGTTCATATGCTGTGCTATGTAAACAGCACACATCGTAGTTATACCCTAGGTAGTGAGCATATGTAGTTAACAGGAAGCCTTTTGGGATGTAACTGAACTGTGTGCTGGGTGGTTACGGGACGTACATCGATCTCCAAGTGTAAATTAGGGCTGGGCGATATGACACAAATATCATATCACGATACTCCAGGACATTTTCTTATATATCATTTAGCTAACAATGTCTGCGAAACAGTTTGACAAAAGACAAAGTCTCGTCTTCTCCCTACGAAGACAAAGAAAATAAATACGTCAAATCAGCAGCATCCGTTCAGTACCATTTTAAAATTGTAACTATTAAAAACGTTTAAAAATAATAATAAAATGTCACCATACCAACGATATCTCAGAAAAATGTATCGCATAATCATTGATCATGATCTGGATATTATATTGATGCATCACCAAGCCCTGGAGTCAGTGACCTTAAGGAAAATGTTCTGTGGGTTAAAGTTCACGCAGATTTACAGGACAGTTAATTTTCTAATGCAGTTCAATACGAAACAGTTTAGTACACGTTTTTCTTTTCCGATACCTATAATGGAACCTTGATTATTCACTTCTACCCGTCTGATATCGTTTTATTTCAAAATAATGACGATTTATAATTGCTTTTAAACTGAAGCACTTCACAGTACAAGTCTTTTGACACATAAATCCTTTACATTGTAAATATAAATAAATGTAATAAGGTGCAAGTACGATTCACTCCAAACAAAATCCATCCATCCATCCATCCATCTTCAACCGCTTACTCCTTTTCAGGGTCACGGGGAACCTGGAGTCTATCCCAGGAGGCATCGGACACAAGGCGGGGTACACACTGGACAGGGTGCCAGTCCATCACAGGGCACAATCACACACACACTCACACACCCATTCATACACTACGGACACTTTAGACACGCCAATCAGCCTACCATGCATGTCTTTGGACTGGGGGAGGAAACCGGAGTACCCGGAGGAAACCCCCGACGCACGGGGAGAACATGCAACCTCCACACACACATGGCCCTGGCGGGACTCAAACCCCGGACCCTGGAGGTGTGAGGCGGACGTGCTAACCACTAAGCCACCGTGCGCAACCCCCGCCCCCACCCGAACAAAATCTTTTTTTTTTTTTTTTTTATAATATATATATATATATATATATATAATATTCCTAAGTTCACACACATCTTTTATTTCATAAATACAATGTGTTTTAGAGCTGTGCGATCGGATGCTCTGATACAGATCTAGTCATCACTTATGTCGTGTTCTGCACTGCTGAGATATCATGGACATGGTATTTTTTAAATGATATTTTTCAACATGAATTTAATTACTGACTAGAAGCAGCTGATGTTAATATTTTGTAAGTGTAATTTTTTAAACTTGTTTTCATTACTTTCTCCTGTGTATATATTTTATAAAAATATATATTTTTAATAGAAACGTTGCGTGTCTTGTTGTAGACATTGAATAAAGTGTCATCAGACTTCTTTTCTTTGTGTGTGTTTTTAATTTTCGTTTATTTTTTGCTGGAGGTTGTACGTATACGTCATGATGTGTCTCGTACTTTCAAGATTCCTGCGATGATGTATTTTTGTCCTATCGCCCAGCTGTTATTGAAACCAATATACAAGTTGTTAAACTTTTTTAAAAGCATTCCTCGGGTCACTAGTGCTGCACGAGACCCCGTCACTCGCACCTCCTTTTATCTGTTCGTATCAGACTGTTTGCTTTTAACACTAAAACAAATATTCAGATTAAAAACAAACCGGTTTAAGTTTGTCAGATAACCTGCTGATCAATATCCAACAATTCATGATGTAAATTAATGTGCTTGGTTAATAAATATTGGCTCTATATCAGTTATGCTCTCAGAAATTCCGTTTTTGTCGAGCAAGCTGCATTATATAAGTAACAAACACATTTTTATTATTTACGCAAGTTATTGCCAAATAAAATACCGTACACTCTTATTAATGTTTGTAGATGAATAATTTTTTTAGACTGTATAGAGAAACACTCAGATATTTAGGAGTTAAAAGGCTTTATCAGGCATGAAGTGAATTAAGATCTGATTACGGATCAGATCATCGGAAGATCAGATTACGCATCTTGGATTTTTGTGTTTTGTTGGAATGTTTTTGTTTTTTTGCAGATTGACGGTTCTTCGTACCAGATGAGGAACAATGCTGGCCATGGACCAAGGTATGGTGGAGGAATGGCTGTCTGAGTACAAGGTGAGCTCTCTCGCGCTCTGTCTGTCTGTCTCTCTCTTTCTGTGTGTGTGTGTGTGTGTGTGTACACGTTGTGTTGGTGGATCCAGGTGGGCGTAGAGACTACTTGATGCCTGGAGCGTCTCCATCACACTCCTTACAGCCGCAGTGTCTATTAAACATGCACTTGTTTTCTCTCTCTCTCTCTCTCTCTCTCTCTCTCTCTGTGTGCCTCTTGGTCATTTCCTTCCTTTTACACATTTCTGTTAAATTCTTTCTCTCTCTCACACACACTCACTCACACCCCCTCAAGTGCTAATGGCTACTAGAGTGTTCAGCAGAAGGATCCTCTCTGTAGGCATGGAGGTGGAGGCGGAAGCTTAATGGCAGGATGGTTGCTGAAAGAGAAGCGAGGGGGAGGCTGGGAGACCTATTGAAACGAGATCCCCTGAAGCCCCACAGCTGGGCTGTCCATCAGACCTGCCTTTACACGCCTGCCTGTATGCCTGAAGTGCTGTACTAGGCCTGGGCAGTATGATGTACAGTATATTGTCTTAAATTGAATGATTTTCAATCTACAATATTCTCTGGATAATGAATTCTAGTATACTGACCAGCTCGCAGTACTTTAGCTGATTTGTACTTATTATTATTTTTTCATAAATGTCAAAATATTATATAAAATCTGGCATCATTGTGAATTTTTCATAGGAGCTCAGAATTTTAACATCACAATAGTCAGACTAATCTTACCCAGTTCACCTTTAAGTGCTCATCTACAGCAGAGTTCCGTCCTGTCTCATTTCTAAGCGGCCTTTTAGTTCAAACCCACCAAATTAATAAACCAGTAATTCTCTCTGGATAAAAATTTGGTCTCCTAGCAGTGTGGGTTTCTTTTTTTTTTTCCTTCCTCCTCTTCGTCCTCCGTGCATGATTGTGCAAATGTTATGCTTTCTGTGACCTCTCACTCTGCTGTGCTGTGTTGCAGACGCTTCCTGAGTCGGCCATCTCCAGCTATGCTGCGTCTCTGAAGGAAAAGACTTCACTGGTCCCGGCACTCTATAAAGTTATCCGAGAGAACTACAGCGATGTAAGACTCGAGCTCTTCTGTGGTGGTGTTTTTTTTTTACTCTCTCCTGCTTGTGTTTGTATGATTGAAACCCAGAGGGGATGGATGGATCTTTTTAAATGTGTGTTGGGTTTGTGTGTGGGCTGTAGCTCTCTTTCTCCAGGCTGGCATCAGCTGCAACTCTCGGGGCTGAAGTTTCCATTTTAGTCCACGCTTGATCTAAGAGTCTAGTCCAGTAAAAGAGCCCTACTCACGATGTTCCACCAGCTTCTATCAGTACACCATCTGCAGACACACACGGACATCCTGCTCAAGCTGTTACACAAGCAGACACAGCCGTATTGGCTTATCCATCTCTTTCCAATATAAAGAAATCATTTAATATCAACTGTCAGTGTTTTGGGAAGGGGACGTGGATATCGGACACTTGAATGTTACATGATTTGGTTCAGTTTGATAAAACAGAAATTTCTGGAAAGGCAATATGTACCTACACACATTTATCTCCATAGATGTGGAAATCTTGGAGAAATATGACCTTTTATACACAAAAACTCCAGAGAGATTGGTGAGGTGAAGCTGGCCAATCAGCTGAAGTTCTTCATGGCCCAAATATATGCATGGCTGTTTGGGGGAAAACCCGTCACATGGTGAAATTTTGCAATACAGATAGTTCTGAAAACCTCAGGTTTTCCTGAATTGCATACGTCTCAACCACTAAAAGTAAAGATCTTGCGTTTTAAAGTGTGATTACACACACACAAGGGAAATGGGGGGGGGGGGGGTATTGAAAATTTTTTTTCAGATTATATATTTCCAATGAGGCTATTCATATGAAATTTTCAGCAGACATCAGTATTAACCCAAGAAGTCCACACTTGTAAAGAAATCCAAATATTAAAATCCATAAATGAAGTTATGTAATAAAACTGAATGAAACACTGGGGAAAGCATTGAACACGCTAACTGAAATGTCTTTAATACTTGGTAGAGAAGCCTTTGTTCGTAATGACGGCTTCAAGACGCTTCCTGTATGAAGAAATTATCCGCCGCAGTATTCAGGTGTGACTTTTCGCCCATTCTTCTAAACGTAGTGTCTTTTTATATCTTGACGATTTCAACGGCCCCTCTTGTGAGCCTTGATCTTTAGACTTTAATGTTTGGATTTCTCTGTGTTTTGAATTCTCGAATTAATACCAAAGACTAGTGAAAATTTCATGAGAATAGCTTCATTGGAAATATGTTTACTGAAGCAAAAAAAAAAAAAAAAAGTTGACTCGTTCAGTACTTTTCCCCCACTGTATATAAATGTTGCAGGAGAATCATGGGCGTTTTGACAGCCGGGATCGGATTTCAAACTGAATTTGACTTCCGATTTAAATTCCAAGTGCCTCAGAATGCTGTGGAGTTTGCTTGAATTTACGTTAATTTCTGCGATCACAATTTCAAAACCCTGGAAGGAACTGATTGTACTACAGCGCATAGTTCATCAACAACTCGACCAGAGCGTGACGTTCATCATGTGAGAATCACGCTTTGCTTAGATTACGTGCTCATTACAGGAAGATTATCTGGAAGAAAAGACCAGATTAAAGGCTGTCAGTCATTTGAATGAGGAAGTTGGTTGCTAGCAGGGCTGCACGATTATGGCCAAAATAATAATCCCAATTATTTTGATCAATATTGAGATCTCGATTATTTATCACGATAATTAATTGAGTTTAGTGGCAACATATTTTTATTGCACTTTCACATTTATAAAGTTTTCTCATGCCACAATATAACACAAGTAGGCATGAGAAAACTTGAGCTTGTCAGTAATGTCAATTTAGGAACATGGTGTGAGCCGTGACAAATTAATTTACCTTCTGATAAACTAAATGTAATATTTTCAGTTCATTTTACAGACTGTATGCAAAAAACCGTTAACCTGTTTCCGGCTGTGGTTCAGTCGGTAGAGCGGGTCGTCCACTAATCCACTAATCGTAGGGTTGGTGGTTCGAATCCCGGCCCGGGTGATCCCATGCCGAAGTGTCCTTGGGCAAGACACTGAACCCTAAGTTGCCCCCGATGGCAAGCTAGCACCTTGCATGCAGCTCTGCTACCATTGGTGTGTGAGTGTGTCTCATTTGTAAGTCGCTTTGGATAAAAGCGTCTGCTAAATGAATAAATGTAAATAGAATAAACGTCAGTGTTTGAAGTCTGCTCCTCTTAAATATATTTAAAGCTACACTATTAGACATGTTCCGCTGTCATGGTTCTGATCTGGAGTCAGTACTCGACCTGTTTAGTGTATATTGTGTAGATATCTGAATAATCTCATATAGGATGTGATTGGGTGAGTTCATTTACCCGTCAGATGCTAAGCGCTTTAGTTTAATGGTGTTCATTACTGACGCTCCGATCAGGCTTTTTACAACTGAGCCAGAAATCCAATCTTTTTTTTATTTAAGCTTTAATCAGGAGGTCTGTCATAAACGGTTAAATGTAAACGCTGCTCATGGTCACGCTTAATTGAGTTAAAATAATAGCAATGAGAAATACTGTTGGTTAATTGATAAATAAACAAGCATAATATATTTACTTTAAAATATCTTAAAAACAATAGAGTCCTAATTAAAAGTAGATTAACACAAAAATGAAAAAAAGGAAAAAGGCTAATAGCTTTCTAAGGAAATGCGAACTAATCTTAAGGTCATAGCAATTAAACATCATTTAATTTCTCATTTTATTTTATTTATATTTAATTAAGTTGTTATAATTTAAATAAATTTTTTATATTAAATTATTTATTTATAAGTAAGCACATTTTCTGTCTTTACATTTTATTAGTTTTCTATTTGTTTATCAGCTTTGGATCAATTCCCCAGTACAGTGTTGCCATGTCTGCTGATAATATTGTTTTGGGGGGATTAAATCAAAACATGGAAACTGGAGTTGACGTTTCTAGTGATATCTGGCAACCATGAGTTTAAATGAAGTGAATTAGAGTTGGTGAAGGAGAGCGGCAGCGTACTGTATGTTTACAGACTGAACAGTTGCTACTCTTGATTATGATTGGTGAGGAATTATTTAATGAAGTTTGAATTAAACCCACCTTGTAGCGTTAGCATTTTTATTAATTTACTCCGTGCGAAGCCACTGTGTCTACACGAGCAGGTGAAAGTTCAGGCCATTTTGTGGGATCAATAAAAGCTGGCGGTTGTGGAGAGTTGAGAGAAGCAGATGTACAGAGTTACTCTCGTCATCATAATGGCTTCTCTGCGGTGTTTACACACTTGTTCGGTTGACTGAGGAGATGAACAGCAGCGTGAAAGTAACTGTTGTGTGGTGTAGATGCATGTTGTACTTCCTGTAGTTTTTATTCCGATTGTATTATATTAACTCTGAACAGGTCACTCGCATCGGTGCGAATAAATATTCATTCATAGTCGCACAAAGTACTTTTCAGTCATAAATGCAAGTGAGATGGTCGCAATGTAGAGCCCTGAGTTTATCTGCAAAGTTTTTTCCCATTCGGCGTGATTACGTTTAATGTCCCCGATAACCTCGGTAGTGCCATTTAGCCATTCATCATGGTTTCTCCTCGCGCAAAGTGCTGCAGCGCTAAAATGCTAATCCGTTTCGGGCTTTTGGTATTACAAAGTGACGTCATCCGTGCGCCGCTCTATGGTGATTGGCTGTAAATGTAGGAAGCGCTTGATTTTGATCTGCAGTGTTTTAGCGGAGGACGAACTTTAAACGTTAATATCGCAGTCGATCATGTTCAGTTAATCATGGGCAGTCTAAATCGTTATCGCGATCGATATTCGATTAATTGTGCAGCCGTAGTTGCTAGTCTCATAGGTCTGTGTGGGAAAGGTTATTGGTATTCTCAGTCTAGGGTGTGTGTGTGTGTGTGTGTGTTTGTGTGTGTGCACGGGCTTGCAAAGCCACATCCATGCTTATGCATGATTTAAACACAACAAAAACCCAGAAGTCAAGTGATGCACAGTACAGACCACATGATAGCAGGTTTTAACCTGGCGTTTAAATATGGCGAAGGGGAACGTTAGCAAGGTTGTGTATTTTGTTGCTCAGTAATTCAGTCTTTCAACCACCACTGATCTATCCACATGGAAAGACCAAATACAAGATGAATCGTCGTTGTTTACAGTATGAACATCATATGAGCCACTCTTTTATTTCGACTCTATGCAGTTCATTATCCTTTCTCAGTCCCCCCAGGATTTAGCGATTTCTACGATCACCGAAATGAATGCGAAATCGAGCGAACACCGCAATATTCGGAGGAGCTTGCCATTTTAAAAAATAAAAAATTGCCACAGATTTTCTGCAGATTTGGGTCAAGATGTGTCATGTGGCATCATCTGGGTTGGGGGAGAGGGGGTGTCTCGCCCCACCTGTGACGTAACATTAGCAGCCAGCAGTTTGAAAAGATGCTGTGGCTGGCTTCACGTGTCTGAGAGGAAGGACGCGTTAGCCTTCACACTCTTAATTGGTAACTGTAATGTGACAGGAGAGCACAGTAAAAGAAACGTGTAGGCATTTATGAGTAGCTCTATAGTTGTCCACTCTAGCTGTCTACACAGAGCGGCTGTGGATCAGGTGGTAGAGTGGGTTGTCCACTAATCTTAGGATTAGCTGTTCGATTTCCGCCCCACATGACTCCACATACCCACGTATCCATGGGCAAGACACTGAACCCCAAGTTGCTCCCGATGGCAAGTTTGCTCCTTGCGTAGCAGCTCTGCTCCCATTGGGGTGTGTGTGTGTGTGTGAGAATGGGTGAATGAGACAGTGTCTTTTGGATAAAAGCGCTATATAAGGACAGATCATTTATTAAATACATGGCTGGAATAATCGATTTTTTTTCTTAACTTGTTCATATCATTTGACGTGCGAGTTAGACGGGTAATTCCCGTTGCTTTTTGTATCTCAGCTCCTGGAGCCAGTATGTCACCAGCTGTTTGAATTCTACCGGAGTGGAGAGGCTCGTCTTCAGCGCTTCACCCTGCAGTTCCTGCCTGAGCTGGTGTGGAGCTATCTGTCGGTGAGCGCCATCAGGAACCCTCACCACAGCGGCTGCATCGAAGCTCTTCTGCTCGGCATGTACAACCTGGTCAGTAAAGATGCTGTGCAACTCCAAGTCTGACTTTCACTTGGTTTTGCATTCATGTAATCATAGCCAGTGTAAGTTTCTGTACATGCTCGTGTTTTACAGTGCCCGCTAGTAATATTGGCACCCTTGGTTAATATGAGCAAAGCAACAGATTAATTGTATTTGATTTGGTCAGATGAACTTTGGTAGGAATAATGTTCCTACATTCTTGAGCAAATCTCTTTATTTAATTCTTTGCGTTCATGGTTATGGGTAACAGAATATGTCCAGCTAGTTAACCCATTAACAATCGTCCTTAATTATTCGGTCATGTATCTGAAAGCAAGTGATTCGGTAACTACAGTTTTAGTTTATTTTGCACTTTTTATGCCCTTGCTGTAATGGACAAGCTGACCAAGCAGTTATCAGCTATGGTTACAGCTCGCCTTAAACAGGCCTAGGAAGACTTCTTCATTGTTTTGTACTCATAATCAGCGTGCCAAATAAAATTCCGTGTTCGACCATTTGTTTATTCCTAATATTATATCTGTATGTTTAATATAGCCTTTGGATGTTATTTCACAATTTGAGTATATTTAGATAGTCAGAAAGGCGTTTCAGGGTGAAAAATCTTGTTTAAGATTTCAGATTTAATACTGAATGATATTGAGAGAGAATAAAGGTGAGAAATGCATGTATCTGAGACACGCCGTTTGTTTCCTGCAAATCTAACCTGTACACTCAGCTCTCATGTAACTTTTGAATAGTGCTTAAATCTGTAGTACTGAATATGGATGTACACAGATTCAGTGTTAAATCCTCACCACTGGCATGTAACTCATCTCTCTCTCTCTCTCTCTCTCTCTCTCTCAGCACTCTAATATGATTATAGTTCTATTAGGATTGCCTTGGTCTAAGCCGAACAGACCTTAATGCAAGACTTAAGCGTAGCTGATTAGATTTCGGGATGAGGATTAGTTTTTTTTTATAGACCAGACTGTATTCGTTGGAAGGGGAAACCCAGGAGGGGGATCTCTGTCTGAAGCCTTTTATAGTCATTCCCCCGCCCGGCACTCTGAATAACGGAGTAGGTCAACTGCCAATCACCCGCCATCCAGTGTCAGGCAGCATTTAATCATTCTGCCATAATTGACTCTACAGTCGCCCCTGTGCCCTGAAGTAACCTGGAGCCTAATGTCAGATAAAGCCTTAATAGGGATTTGTTCTAGTGTGGGAATGCCACTCCCTTCAGCCATTTTCCCATAACGGGATCTCACACAAATTATTTCATCGGCTTGTGGAAAGTTAGAGATACTATCTCTTAAACACACACAGATAGATGAATGCTGCTGTTTTCTCTCCGTGCAAATGCTGGCCTCTGGGCCTTTATGCTGCTTGATCATAATGGCTTACTCTGTCCCTGAGGGGAAAATTTCCTCTGCTGGATTCTGCTCATTCATATACAAAGATGCATTGTTTCGGGATTGTAAAACATTAGCGGTTTCATCAGCGCTCTAGAAAACCTCCATGAAGCTGGCACCTCATTGAAAACAAATTGGAATAAAACTTGCATCCTTAGTTTACAGATGTTTGTACTGTTTTGATTAAAAAAAAAAATTTTAGATAATGGCAATAATTCAAAAATGACCTAAAGACGTCACAGTGAATTAAAACCATTTAGAAACTAACAAACTGAAATCTAGTCAAATTACTGGGTTTATTTATTTATTTTGGTTTGTGCGGGTTTTTAAATCCGATTGGTCATTATTTCCTATAACAGCAGCTCAAGCAGTAGTTCTGGTTAAAATGTGTGTATATTAATGCACTCGTTCTATTACGTCATCGTTTCTATATTCACAACTTCAACCGGGACTTGGCAAACGTGCTTTAAAACTATGTGCAGTCATTTAATATATTGAAGATTTCTGTTAGGCGACTTTTATTTGTTCTAAATGGAAGGAGTCTCCAATGTTGGAGCTTTGTAACGGTCATCAGTGAAGATGGCTTTTTATTACGTGATGTCCTGATATCTTCTGTTTTTGAGTATATCTCAGATTTTGTTTTCATTTCTGAAACAAATCTGTATAAGATGAAACAAAGGCAACCTGAGTAAACACAAAATCCAGTTTTTAAATAATATTCTTATTTATTGAAGCTAAAAAGTTATCCAATACCAACTCTGCCTGTGTGGAAATGTATTTGCCCTCGTAGTTACGAATTCCCCAAATCTATGAAACTGCATTTTATAATGGGGTTCGTCTGGGCTAGACACAACCAGACCTGATTACTGCAAACCCTGTTCCATCAAATCAACACTTAAATAGAACTTTTTCAACAGCATGAAGTTTGTTAAAAGGTCTTACTCAGTAACACACTATGCCAAAATTGAACATAATTCCAGAAATGATGAGGAAGACTTTGATTTGAAATCAGTCAGTCTGGGAAAAGTTACAACGCTATTTCAAAGGCTCTGGGACTCCAAAGGACCATAGTGAGAGCCGTTCTCTCCAAATGGAAGAACTGCACTGTAATGAAACCTTCCTAGAAGTGGCTGACCTTCCGAAATTCCTCCAAGAGCACAGTGACTACTCATCCAGGAAGTCTCAAAAGAGCCACAGACATCAATAAAGGTCATGACGCCACTATCAGAAAGACACTGGGTAAAAATGGCATCTATGGAAGCGTTGTGATGTGAAAACCACTGCTAACTCAGAAGAACATTAAGGCTCGTCTGAATCTTTCAAATCACACCTTGATGATCCTCTAACCTTTTGGGAGAATGTTCTGTGGACTGATGAGTCGAAAGTGGAACTGTTTGTAAGATTGGGGTCCTGTTACATCTGGCATAAACCAAGCACAGAATTCCACAAAAAGAACATCATACCTATGGTCAAGCATGGTGGTGGAAGTGTGATGGTGTGGGGATGCTTTACTGCTTCAGGGCCTGGGAAACTTGCAGTAATTGAAGGAAACATTAATTCTGCTCTCTACCAGAAAATCCTACAGGAGAATGTCCGGTCTTCAGTCCGTAAATTGAAACTCAAGCGCAACTGGATTATGCAGCAAAACAACGATCCAAAGCATAGGAGTAAGTTCTAGTCCTAGAAGTAAGTGAAAGACTGATCTCGAGTTATTGGAAGCGCTTGGTTGCACAACCAGGTTTTAAGGGGACCGTTAGTTTTTCACATGGTGGTTGGGTGTTTGATAACTTGCCAGTAACATCACAGAGGCTGTAGAAAGAACAAATACAACCTCTCTGTATTTAGTCTTAAGATGTTTAATTTTGTGTTTGCATTTGAGCCAAGTTCATTCGTATCTTCACTGCCATGGCCTGAGAAATGTTCCTGCAGACAGTCCAGGGTATTTTGGTTATAGACCCTGAATCAAATCAAGGTCTGTGTTTAAAGATAGAAGGGGGTTGGTTGTGAATGACCAGTTGAAGTGACCAAAGTGTAGCTCCTGCATGCGAGAGGAAGGATAAGGATACAGCTTAAATGCTGTACTGAATTAACGGGAATATGTGTGTCCAATGACCTAGATATCGCATATGTTTACTTGAAAGTATCGGATGTGCAAAAAATCCGATCTGAGCTGTTTGTGAATGCGGCAGGATACGATTTACAGTTACAATTGAAATGATTCAACCCCCATTGCAAATCAGGTTTATTGTCAAAATGTATAGACTTTCAGCTGTTTGCCAAGAACAAATCAAACCAAAGTAATTGAAGTAGTTGGTGTTTCCCCAAATTCAACTGAAAATGCAACTTATAGTGATTATTCACCCCCTGAATAGAATCCCTCACAACAAGACACATATACAAAACAGGTGTTGTATCATGTACACCTGATGCAACTAATAAAGGGCTTCGTTAGTTGCTCCAGATGTGCCTGAACTGCAACACATGAAATACCTGAACTGGCTAGGGGCAGAAAATGTATGATAAACTTAGACGGGGCGGAAAAATTAAGCGCTCATTGGTTGCAACCAGATTTCTGAGGAGGCAGGTTGTGAAAAACCCTCGAGTGACTGAACTGAAACTGGAGAAGTCATTAGAAGTTGAATTTGGGGAAACCACTTGAAGCATTCTTTCTGCTGAACTATTTCAATTTGTTTGATTTGTTCATTGCAAACAGGTGAAAGTCTGCACATTTCGACATTAAAGTTGTTTTACAATAGGGGTTGAATCATTTTGATTGCATCTGCATGTCCGCGAAATATCAGAAATGGTTGGTGCAGCCTTAGGATGGCATGTTTTTTAAATTTCACTTGCGCTATCAGTCAAAATATTCACTGATTTATTTGGCTTCATTTAAACATTGTTCCGTTTTTGTCTGTTTCAGGAAATAGTTGATAAAGATGGTCAAAGCAAAGTGTTATCTTTTACCATCCCCTCCTTATCCAAACCGTCAGTGTACCATGAGGTATGTTCAAAGAGCTTTACTTCATCTCCATCTTGCAAACCAAGACATGCTTCAACTAATTCCTGTCACTTTTTTTCCCTCGTAGCCTTCTACCATCGGCTCAATGGCCCTAACCGAAGGAGCTCTAGCCAATCACGGGCTTAGTCGAGTTGTTTACAGTGGACCGCACCTCCAGAGAGAGACGTTCACAGCGCAGAACAGGTGGAGCTGCTCATCAAACATTCATTGCATTCATTTGCTCCATCTATTATTCAGACATCAATGAGGATTGATAATGCAGACTTCAGACTGTGTTTGTGCACACGAGACTAAGACAGTCAGAACAGATTTCACTGTCCTAACACTGCTCCAGTGTTAATATTTACACATTCAAATGCAAAAAATAATCCACTTTGCGTACACTGTACACCCATCAAAACGTCATTTAACAAACACTGAGGCTAAATCAGGGATCTGAGCAAAGGCGTGTTTGGCACAATCTGTCGACATAAAACAATTAAACATCAATTTTCCATAAAAAAAAAAAATAATAAACAAGGTATGTGTCCTAGTAGTGATGTTTACATGTAAAATTCACTGTTGAGCTGAACCTCAACTGACCTTTTTCATGGGATGTTAAACCCTTTGTAATGAGCACATATGGTGGGGATGAATGTCAAGTGGCTTCCTATTCCCGGTGTTTTATCTTAAATTAAAAATAATAATTTACATGAGTTTCATGAATGCAGTTTGCAGAAGGTAGATTTTGATGTAGATTACAGGTTGCATAAGAAATATCAAATCCAACAGTTGGAAGAACCTGTTGTGAGAGCGAGCGAGAGAGAGCGAGACACTTTTACACTTTATTTAACAAAAGTCACATTATACACACTAAAGTCAAATGCGACTCAATGTATAAATAAATATATATCTAAAGGGCATTAAAAAGTCATAGATACATAGTTATGAAGAGCATTCTCAGCCCAATGCTGGTGTAAAACAAAGTTCCCCCTCCACTACAGAACACAGTCTCTTCACAACACCACACTGCCTTAAACATCTCCAGGTCTCCCATACTACTGTAAAAGTTAAAATCGGTCAAAATGCGACACTTGACCAATCTGGAAAGAATCTTTGTGGCATCGCAGTCTGTGTCCTGTGCCACTTTGTTTTTTCTGCTCAGGTAAATTGACAATTTCGCCTGAACAAAGATAAAATTGATCAGCTGACACTTAAACCTGTTCTTTCTGACGTACCTAAAACCCAAGATAAAAGTCTGAAGAGTAAAATCCACATAAAATGACCTCAGGTTGCTTTTTAAAAACATAAACAATGGCTGCAACCTGGAGCAGTGTATAAAAGCGTGAAACACAGTCTCTCTCTGAGAACAAAAAGGACATTCCTGTGTGACCTCAGGGTTTAAAATGGAGATAAAAGAATTCACAGAAACAAGTAAGTCAGCAAATTTTTTGGATAAGGGTGGTTTGTAAAGTGCCCTCCACTCCGGTTTAACATCAACATTAAAACCCAATACAGTCCGCTATGGGGTGTCCGCTCTCTCATTCAGTTTTTTCTTATTTAAAACTTTCATGCAGGCTTTGTATAGAGGTTTACCTGTCACAGTCTCAAAGTTCATGTCACTGCTGAACTCCAAAAGGGTGCCACCACACCCATCCAGATCCGGAGTGATGTCCAGCTGGGGAAAGGGTTCCTCCTCATAGGCCCATTCTCGTCCATTTCACTGTCCATCAGCTGGGTACGCTCCTCTGACGTTAGGGTGGACCTCCAGTGGTGTAGGAGTTTATTCACCACGCGTAGGGAACGTAGTCCTAGGCACGCAGCCAAATCCACAGCCCGTGACAGGTCCATTCCTGCGACTTCCACCAGCTGCCGGAGTGTTACAATCCCCGATGAGACCAGAACTCTGGATATTGACGGAGTGGTCACACCAGATATATCCAATCTCTCACCATTCACCAAGGGTTCTTCCAGCAGCCATTGTGATGTTCTGCAGCCCTTGATTTGTTTTTTAAAAAAGTTCCATATTTTAAAAAGCCCACGATAAAAAACTGGTAACCCAGTGAGGTCAAGCGTTTGCGTGTTCATTAAAAACAAAGGTCTGTCCAGTCCCAGTCCTCCCACTTCGTGTAACAGCATATAAGCAGCAGTTCTCCATATTAATCGCTGTCGCGCAGTACGTCCAGCACGTCCTGCCCTACAACTGTCCAGAAAGCTTTGTAAAACTCTATAGGGGGGACCATCAATGCCTGGCGCCCGTCCATTCTCCATCCCCTGGAGAGCTACGTAGAGCTCCGCTAGAGTTAGCTCAGCGTCAAGATCGCTGGCCACATGCTCTGACCGCTTCGGCAAGTCACAAAGGAAGCTCTCGTCCACTGTCTGTGCCCCTGACTGCTCACTGCTATACAGCTTCGAGTAGAAGCTAACTGTCTGCTTGTGAATTTCAGTGGGATCTGAAAAGATCTCCTGTTTCTGTTCGCACAGCAGGTATGAATCTTCTCTGTCCATTCTTCTGCTCTAGACCAAAAACGAACTTAGAAGGAGCATCCATCTCATTCATGCTTTTAAAGCGTGAGCGGACCAGCGCCCCCTGTGTCGCAATGCCCAACAGATCATTCATTAAAGATTTTTTACTTTTAAGGGTTTCAATCCTCCCTCGATCTCCTGTGGCCTCCAAACACTGGAGTTCCACTATGCCAGTCTCCAGAGCTTTCAGAGATCGGACAATGTCTCTTGTGACATTAAGAGTATACTGTTGACAAAACGTCTTAATTTGAGATTTGGCCACATCCCACCACTGCTGTGTAGAACTAAAAGCTGTCTTTTCATGTTTAAAAACATTCCAGAAATAACTAAAAGATTCCCTAAAATCAATATCCTCCAAGAGTGCAGTATTAAAATACCAGTAGGCACTCTTCGGCTTTACACTTTTCATACTGACAATACATTGCACCATGCTGTGGTCAGAAAGGCCTACTGGCACAATATACCCACGTATACTGTCTCTGCTTTATATTAAAATTTCTCCAAATATCAATCAGTTCGTGGGCCTCCATTTTCTCCCACAGGCGCTTACGGAAGGCTCCATGAGGTTCTGCATGGTTTCTGTCCGAGTTATCAGTTGTGCAGTTAAAATCCCCACCCAACATTAAAATGTCGGCAGTGTCGCAGCCAGCAATGACATTGTCCAGGTTATCTAAGAAAACCATTCTCTCCACTGCACACCGCGGTGGGAGCATACACACAAAAACAAAACTCTCATTCTCATAAAAAGCGCGTACTTTTAAAAGCCTCCCACTTAAAACCTCATCAACTGTATAAGAACTGGGAATAAAATTGCGGGCAAACAGTAGAGCAACCCCACCACTAACTGATGAGTTGTGACTCAAAATGGCCAGCCCACCCCACTCCTTCATCCAGTTAGTAGCATTACTAGCAGTACTATGTGTTTCTTGTAACATCGCCACATCAAGGTTTCTGCTTTAGTAACTCATACAGTCTCACACGTTTTTCTTGTTCTCGTGCCCCGTTAACATTCACGCTGGCAATACGAATCCCAGTCATAAGAGCAAGGAGTAGATAAAACAAGCAGATGGAAAAAGAAAAAAACATTATTAACATAAAACACACCAAACACGCTACTGGTCATCATCAGAAGTGTCTTTGCTAACTTTAGTAATCAACTTCTTCAGACGGTAGGTCTCCGTGTCAATAAAAGCCCATTCTCTCCTAAAATATTTTACATCATGAACAAATTGCTTCAGATCTGCGAAATACTCTTCCACTATAACGTTCTTTTGCCATTTGGTGCCGAAAAAAGCTGCCGAAACGCCAACGGGTCTCACACGCTCAACACGCCACACTCGCTCCACTACCGCGCAGAGAGAGAGAGAGAGAGAGAGAGACTGACTAAAAACACACAAGGTTTCAGTTTTTTTCTCAGGTACCGGCGTCTAACACTTTTTTTTGTTACATTTATAATTGTGTATGTTTTTAAAAAGAAAAACTTTCAAACCATCAAGATCTACATGTATAACTGTGTAAAATAAACTGTGATTCTTTCTCAAGCTCGAGGTGTGTGTGTACGCATGTGTGGTCATTAGTGTAAGAAAAAGATGTTCAGCCAAAATGCTATAATTTGCTAGTGTAAATCTACAAAAAAACAACCCCCATACGTGCTTTTAGACTGGGCTTTAGTTCGAGGAATGAGATTGTAAGTGCAGAGGATTCAGTACTAAAAAGCGGAGGCAGTTCGGTACCATCACATTCTCACGTTTAGTGTTAAACGTGTCGAGCAGCAATGAACTTTTAAAGTCTGTGAACTTGTATTGTAAAGGTGGAGATTTTTATTCAATCTTAGTAAATTTTCACCACATTGTCGTCTCTGGACGAGTATCAAATGGTGTGTACTGTATGCAGTAAATGGCGCACTTATATAACGCTTTTATCCAACGCACTTTACACTGTCTCATTCACACACACTCGCACACCAATCGTAGCAGAGCTGCCATGCAAGGCGCTAGCTAGCCACCGGGAGCAACTTGGGGTTCAGTGTCTCGTCCAAGGACACTTCGGTATGTGGAGTCACACGGGCCGGGAATCGAACCACCGATTAGTGGATTCGTGGACAACCACCTGAGCCAACACCACCTGAGCCACAGCCGCCGCCCCTGTTACACCATGTAGTACACTGTGTAGGACAGGTTGTATGCACAGTACACACTGTAGGAACGTAGATCTGATGATGATTTTGACATGAAATGTTTCAGTCATTGAAGTGTCGTGTTAAATACGTTATTAATGTTGAGGGATTTTTTTTTTATTCAGGCTGTTAAATCTACATGATGATACCTGGTGTAGCACTTGTGTTCCTCTGATGCACTGTTTGTAATCACACTTATATACTTGTTAATGTTCAAATGTCTTGGAGGGGGGGGGTGGAGGGAGAAAAAAGTATTGCTTTAAAGATTTCTGGATGATGTTGTTCCCTTTCTCAGGTTTGAAGTGCTGACGTTCCTGCTGCTTTGTTACAATGCTGCTCTGAACTACGTGAACAGTTCTTCCCTCCAGTCTCTGTGTCACCTCAGCTCCAGGTGAGGGAGAGAGAGACGCATGCGCACACAATGTTCACTCGCAGAAAAGTAGTTCCTGAGCCTTTTGTTTTGTGCCTGTGAAGATGCGCTACTTCAGTGTAACAGTGGTCTTTAAGTTAAAATGTTAGCATGAGGTCTTTTACAGACGTTCATATGAAAGATCCGAAGGACTCCGCACTGGCTAGATCTCACATGGACGTGTACTTTCCTGTTGAAGGTGCTTCCAGTAAAATCAGCTTCCTTTTTTCCTTTTCATCTGACGAGCCTTCATATTTTAAGTCAAAAGTTGAAAATAATCCTGGAAATAACATTCGCCGTGTCTGATGACGATGTCGCTAACTCTACTGTAGTAACCGTTTTGAATGAGGAAGTGGAATTTGACATGGTGAACACAAATGAGTGAAGTGATACACACACACACCAGACTGAGAATACCAATAATCTTTCCCTCACGCAGAGCTATGAGACCTTTATATAGGCGCTCTTGGAACGCTGCTCGACCAATCGGATGAGTGAACCAGCATCTAATCGTTGTATGATATCTTTGAGAGTGTACAGTGAGGATAATTCGTGTCTAGTTAAGTGAACAACAAAATATAGAAGGCTTAACGCCTCACAGAAGCGTGTTTGTGATGATCGCGTCCCTTCAGGTTTATGAAAACCGCTTGTGCGGTGACCAACACCTGAAATCCTCTCTGCTTATCCGCTTCTTTCTGATCCTCTTAGACACTTAAACCTGGGAACGACTCCAAGCTCCCTGCGTGGTCCCGTGAGCCAGTCTGAGGCCTGCTTGCCGTTAGTCTTTCCCACCCTCATCACACATTCTTAATTAGCATTGCACAGCGAAGTGCTGAGCGATCAGATCTGCGCTAGTGCAGTGAGCGCAGAAATCGCCTCGCACTCCTCCGCTCAGAAGCCGGACAAAGGTCTCACTAAATCTCCTTCGTGAAGTCTCATGACGAGACACGTGACTCCGTTCAGCGTGCAGGTTCTTCTGAAAGATGTCCCGAGCCTCAAATGGAAAGGAATGACCGCTCTGAAATGTTAGCAGCTGTGCACAGCTGTGTCGACTGTGCAGTTGATTTTGTATTTAGTCTCAATCTGCTGAGCTGTGATCAGACTAGGTGAAAATTTAAATGAACCTATCGCTTGAAAAGCAGTGATGGTGTAAGGCTCAGTACAAAAGTTTGTATACCCTTAGGAGAAAATGCTGGTGACCAAAAATGGTCAAAAAAATGAATGAATTCAAATATTATAAATGGTATTAATTCATCTTTGCCTTGATACCTGCTCTAACCTGTTGGATCCTCTTAGTTGGTAATTAATCTCATATTTTTATTTTATTTTATTTTATTTAAAACAAAATTATATTCTGTACTATCTGTATTCTATTCTGTACTATACGTTTTTATTTGTTCATTTTCTTAAAACTCTAATTGAGAAAGTACACCCACATTTATTTCATTTACATTTATTATTCATTCAACATCGGTGTTATAAAATAAAATGCATTTTAAGTATAAATTGTAAACAGTGGGGGGTGTAAACTTTTGCACTGAAACGTTTAAGATTGGATTATGGGGAAAACCAACTTTTATAAACCGACATTTATGTTGGGAATCCATGAGCTGCGTTGTGCTCTAGCAGGAATAAACACAACTTTTGAACTTCTCTATCCGTCCATCCATATTCCCTACCGCTTATCCTACACAGGGTTGCATAGGAGCCTGGAGCCTATCCCAGGGGACTCTGGGCACACGGCGGGGGACACCCTGGACGAGGTGCCAACCCATAGCAGGGCACATTCTCTCGCACTTTCACACACTACGGACAATTTGGAAACACCAAACCACCGACAACTCGTGTCTTTGGACTCTGGGAGAAAACTGGAGTACCCGGAGGAAACCCCCGAAGCACGGGGAGAACATGCGAACTCCGCACACGCAGGCAGGAAGCAGGATTCGAACCCCTCCCCAACCCCTAACCACTTAGTCACCGTAAAAAAAAAAAACTGATCCCAAGTACAAGATCCTTTCAGTGTAAAACCATATTTCCCACCTTAACATCACAGAACTTTAGGCTTTTATGCATACTGTGTAAAATTATGGAAATGTCCGTAAGAGAGAGAACTGGAGGCAAGCGAAAGAGTTTCATAATAAGAAACACAAGTCCGTACAATCTGCTTCAGTATGCTCATGTGAGTGAGGCATTATTACTACTTACACTGTAAACATCCCAAGCAATAACTCCTCGTCCACACCAATTTTATTTCTGTTTCCTCTGGGACAACATTGTAGCAATAATAGTGGTGATGTCCGTGTGCTCACACGTGTCTCGTCGTCTCTGCAGAGTGTGTATCTGTGGCTATCCGAGGCAGCAGGTTCGGCGGTATAAAGGCATCAACAGCAGGATGATCGTGACATCAGAGTTCCTGGTCCAGCTGATCACGGGCATTCACTTTGCTCTGTGAGTGACTTCAGTTTGTCTCTTATTGTACCAGAAGCACTGCGTGACTCCAGAGTGTGTCTTCGTAGCAGATCTGTACTTTTAAATCTGTTTGTAATTTTGTAGGTCTGAGTTTAGAGACTAGATCAAACAAGACTAAAGATTCACTCTTTTTTTTATTATTTCCTTTGTGTTTTTCGGGCACTCTGTAGGTGTAACGGAGAGCCTGATTTGGGCTCCAAAGCTCTGGATGACGTGCTATATCGAGCTCAGTTGGAGCTTTACCCAGAAGTATTGCTGGTGAGTTCACTTTGTGTCTTTTATGAAGGGATTTAAAGATCTGCAACAGTACCTACTAATTACTTGCCTCTTTGCATTTGGGGTTTTTTTTTTTTATTTAAATAAATGTTTAAGTTTAGTAGATTTATTCTAGCACATTAGACTGCACCACTGTCTGTCTGTTTGTCTTTCAAAAGGATCATTTGTTGTGATTTGTTCAATTTCAGTACCACTGTTTGTGTTTAAAAGGTGGGAAACGCCATCAAGTCGTCACTCCGTGGTGCTGCTCTGAAGTCCAATAAGGAAGGCACGCGGTCCATCCAGGTCGAGATCACGCCTACTTCCTCACGGATCTCCAGAAACGCCGTCACCAGTCTCTCCATCCGCGGCCATCGCTGGAAACGGCACGGTGAGTAGCAGGAGCTGTCCACCTACACTCCATACTAGGACAGTGTGACCAGACCTTGTGCTCTTCTAACACTTTTTACACATGCAGGGGGAATAGTGTCTTCTATCCAGCCCAGCTGAGATCCGTCCACTGTGTTTCTCCGTCATCTCTCTCTCTCTCGCTCTAATGAGGTTATTCACATTAAATTTTTACCAGACATCAGTATTAACTCAACAAATCCGGAAATATAAAAAAAATTATATTATAAGCACACAGGAAAAAAACGCGCTAAGAAAAAGCAGTTTTCCAAGGTAAGGCAAAGAGCCAGCTGAAATCCATTAGTGATTTAACTTACTTAATTATTAATTATTAATTTACACATTACCATCAGCTGGGTTAGTAAATTGATGCTCCTGTAACAAGGTTTTTCGTTACCAAGGTGTCACACAAACATCTCATGATATGTAAAAGCAAAGAGCTCTCCCAAAACCTTCACAACCTTATTGTTACAAAACATATTGATGGAATCGGATACAGACGTGTGAATAACCTCATTGGAAATATATTTACTGAAAAAAATGTTGATTCGTTCAATACTCATTTCCCCCACTGTATCATATCAGCATAGATGTCTCATTTACTCTCTTATTTGTCATCTTTATCTCCTGCTTTCGTTATCTACTTCCATGGTGAGATAGCGAGGCTTCCTGGCTATAAGCAGCCTGCAGCTGTAGCTGTGTGCTGATGCAAGCTGGTACTGCTGACTGCTATTAGAGCCTGTCATGCTCACGTCCGCCACGAAGCACTGAAGAAATTATAGCTTTGTGTTCCTGTAAGCCGTCTCAGCAGCCCGTGCCACAGATAGCTCCAATTAAGCATCACGTCACACGCAGCGCTTTCTTCCTTTACTTCAAGTTTAATCTTGAGTTGAAAAGCTTGAACTGTGACTCGAGGTGTGGGTGGGTGGATGAGTCTGCACATGCTGAAAACATCTTGACTCATTACCAGAGCTGCTCCTCAAAAAAAATACTTAAATATTTTACAGATAGCGATAACGAAGTCGGGCGGTCCCTATCTGCCGGTAACCGATTAGTCTTTAAAATTCGTACTAAATGAAAACACTCAAATAATTTCAAATATTGCTGAACTTTATTACAAAAATAAACAGTACTGACTGTACCGTGAAAATGTATATTTATTAGCTATGAATAGATATTAGAGTGAATAAGATGTACATCCAAACGAAAATTAATTTAAAAAAAAAACACTTCAAATAACACAACAAAATTGGTCAGCGATGGTTCTTATTTTGCCTCTAGAGGCCGCTCTCGTACCCTTTTCAGCCGCTTCAGAAACAGAGGCAGCCAGGATGAACAATCGCTGAGGATTTTTGCCGATTAAGCCGATAGATCCAGCAATCGATTATCGGTGCCGATTAACGGGTAAATTCGATCAGTCGGGTAACCTCTAATATTTAGTATTCGATTGCATTTTAATATTACTCTATCATTTATACTGCTACAGAGTGACTTATTAGCAGGAGCGCTACACTGTGTGTTCATATCACATACAGAGTGAAAATCAGCACCTTCTTAACTGCATTAAATCATGAGGAGGAATTTTCTCATACTTTGTTACGAATTCATAACTCTTCTTGTTGATGTTAGGATTCAACTTATCCTCAAGGAGGAATGTTTATTATTTTTATTCAGGCAACCCAACACTGTTGGGCAGATCCCTCCATAGTCACTGAATATGCTCACTACATAGGGTATAACAGGATGTATTGTACTAAAATTAATTATAAAAAAAAAAAAACGCAACACAATTGGTCAGTGATGGTTCTTATTTCGCCTCTTAACTGCATTAAATCATGAGGAGGAATTTTCTCATACTTTGTTACAAATTCATAACTCTTCTTGTTGATGTTAGAATTGGCCACTAGGACGTCATTCGAGATTCAGCCAAAGGGGGAAAAAAAAAAGTCCCGTTCAGAGTGTATTCCCTCTTCACGCCTGGGATAGGCTCCGAATCCACTGCGATCTTAACCGAGCTGAACCGGCTCCTGAAGTTAAATGAATGGATGAACTGGAAAGTTGATGGATCAGTTAAAAATTTGTAAAATAAGTATATTATAAGTGTCTACATCTAAATCTAATCTCTGAAAATAAGAATACAATAAATGTCACAAATATTCTTTGACTATTTACCAGCAAGTCCCTTCTCTTGAGCTTTAGGAACTCTGTCATTCATTTACCATGTTCATGTTTTGCTTATGATTTCATGTGTATTGTTTGTGTCTAGTCAGTTGAAGTTTTGATTATATTTTCATTTCAGCCATCATATGTCCGTATATTTCTCTATATCTGTGTGTGTGTGTGTCACTGTCATCCCATTCAGAGTCTCAAGAGAACAGTGTAGACTCTCCAGACTCTACTCCAGTCGGGCCCATCCCCACCATTAATGTTACGGGGGTGAGCGGCGAGCGGGTGGCTAACGGCGAGGCGCTTCGTGCCAAGACGGAAGCAGAGACGCTGGGGGGCACCACTGAGCTGGTGCTGGACCCTAGAGGTCAAGAGGTCAGGAGACAGAAGTCTCTGCGGAGGCACGTGGAGGACGGGACGCCCTCCGCAGGGAGGCTCCAGTTCTAGAGCCCCTCGGCCCTCCACACACAATGTGACCTGATATCCCTCCCCTCTCCCTTTAGGTCCAGAGGTACTGTGGGGGGGGGGGGGGGGGGGCTGGCTATGTTTTAAGCAGGCAGGGTATAAACTTCTCCAACTTTAACTTGGCATGATTGGCCTGGAGATGCTACAAGGAAATTAAAACTTTTGTTATAAGCACCTCGTAAAGTTTTCTAGAGATTAAAAGCAGCAGATTGTAATTTTTGGAGCCCTCTGTTGCCTGTGAGGTGAATTGCAAGAGCAGTAGAAGGACTACTGGGTCTTCCTATTTCCTCAAATCACCCTCACTTTCATGGCAAACCAGTTTATTCCATACAAGTTGCCTTTTTTTGTGTGTGTGTAGCTAAGAGGCAAAAGGGTTTTGGGTGGTTGGGGCGGAGCTAATTTCTGCTTTGGAAAAAAAAATTAAAGCCATAAATGAAGAAACAAGTCAGACTGATTGCATTACTATAATTAGAATCACTGTTTTATATTTAAAAAAAAAAACAATTTTACTAGAAAAAACTTTCAAACTGTACTTTTAATTAAATGTAACGATTTACATAACGAATTTGTTGGTGCTTTTTAAATATTGTGCTGAGATTTCCTTGTGAGGATCAAGGCGAGCTTATCTACCTCTAGGACTTTGCCAAAATCTTTTCCTAACTCTTGTAACGTATCCTGCACCCATGCTCTGCCTCACCATTTCCCATCTTTCATCTCTGCATTCTCTCTCCATCACATGTCACACTGGACGCCAGCGTTTTCGCGCAGTTGGACTCCCCGAGCCGACTAACAACTTCACGAGTTAGAAAATAACACCTCTCTCCTTACTGCAACTGAAACAACGGCCTCGTGAAAAGTAATTTCGCTGCAATGCTTGGCTGCGGCGTTGCTATGGGAAACCGTCGCCATGTAGACAGGCTGCAATATCCGGGGAAGCTCGAGATAAGACTACAGCCTGTTTTAATGCAAACCACTTGGCTTAGGTTCTCAGAAACCTGCTTCGGATTTCATAACCAGTCTAACACGCCTAGCTGGCCTGTCTGCAATAATCTGATGGGTGGTGTTGTCCTTTCCTTTCTTTGCTTGTCTTGTCTGGTCCTGTGATTTCTTTACCTGTCCTTGTCCTTCTCTCGTACTTTTTTCCTCTTCTTCTCTTCTCTTCTCTTCTCCTGTCCTCTCTTAACTGTTCCTGTCCTTTCCTTCCCAAAAGCACATTTGTAATTTCATGACTTTGCTCTATGGATTGTATTTATGCTGTAATTTACTTAAGTGAAAAGCACATCTGCCATTAATCACTTGAAGACTGGTTTCTTTAAAGTACCTCTGAACTCTATAAAAAATTTATATTAACAAAGAGGGTTAATTCCAGTTGGATGGCAACCTCTGCCTATAAATTGGTGTTACGGACATTTAAAACTGTTCTTCAGTACACCTAACCCTTGCTATCTGAACGTAAGCTAGAAATCTAGAAAACTGTGTGTAGTGTAAAATTAGTTTACTGGTAATTTTCCATGAGACCCGTTTGGGCACTCTCTCATTTTATTTAAAAAATAAAACGCACACCTATTCATAGTAAAGCATTAGTTACAGTTCTATAGAGCTTTACATAGAATTTGGGGGGGATCTCCTCAACCACCACTTGTGTGTAGGATGATGTGATGGCAGCCATGGTGCTCCAGAACGCCCACCACACACCAGCTATTAGTGAAGAGGAGATGAGCGATTCAGAGATGGGGATTATCAATGCCCAATGGGGGAATTTCACCAGTACTTCTTTTACAAGAAGTGTCCTGGGACTTTTAATGTCCACACAGAGTTAGTACCTCTCTCATCAGTAAGATGGTGGTGTCCCTATACTGGGACATTGGGACCCACACGCTAAGCACCCCCTTCTGGTCTCATTGATACCAGCAGCAACCTTATTTGTCCCAGGGGGTCTCTCATCCAGGTACTGCCCAGGCGCAACCCTGCTTAGCTTCCATGAGAAACCAGGTGAGAACTGCATGGGGATATGGCTCTGGTGAAAGTGTGTGTATTTCCAGGACATCTTCACTTTCCTCCCAGTTGCGTGCACTAAATTTGAATGCGTACTGGGATCCACTGTGTGTGGTAGTTTGTGTTTAATGGTTTAAAATAACATGTTCTGGGGTACTTTGAATATACCAGCTGATTATTCACTGTTATTGTTTTATGGGAGCTTAGAAAGGTGAGGCGTGTCTAAGGAGTAAGGTGTAGTGTGACTTGGGTATGCAATCATTATCTCAAAGGATGAGTGGCAGAATTTCAGGACTCGAGATGTCCCGTCTGATTGACACACCGCTACAGTAAATGGCGATAGAAAGCAATCGAACATAAAGCTGAGGCGTATAACTCCTTCCTCTTTTGTTACAGATGCAGTGGATCTGGGTTCCCCGGAAGAGCTGATGGAGATCTCGGAGGTGGACGAGGGCATCTGTACACAGGCCGGCATGAAGGAGGGCAGCCCACCAATCATCGTGGTGAGCAGCACCAACGTCACGCCGAGCATCGGGAAAACAGCTGGCAAGGGCCTGCGGCGCCTAACTGGCAGCAAGTCCAGCAAGGACAAGGAGAGAGAGAAGGAGAAAGAAGGGGAGGTCTCACGCAAGCAGTCATGCGGCCGGGCCATGAGCGAGAACTTGGAGCTGCTCTCACTCAAGCGCCTCACGCTCACCTCCAGCCAATCAGTGCCTAAAGGAGGTGCGCTGAGCCTCTCGCGCACGGCCAGCGCCGCCTTCTCTCGCTCCTTCGAGCAGGTCAGCAATGCGCTGGGTGTGACCAACCGGGCATCAAGCCCTGCCTCAAATCACAGCCCCAAGGAGAACAGGCACTCAGCCTGCAGTCTGCAAGAGGAAGCCTACATGGAGCACCTGAACCCGGCTAATGTCAGCCTGCAGCTCGGCCCGGACGCGTGACTGTTCCGATTCGCTTCCAGACCTGCCGAATATTGAGCCATACTTTCCACTGGTGTCCTAAAAGAACTCGCAGTTTGTTATTTCTTGGAGGAATCAAGAGACCACTCCTGCCCCCTGGAGGCAAATCAAAACTTTTGCACCTTAAAGAAACTCCAGTTCTTTTTATTTTTTTGTGGTATCTTCTCTGAAGTTGTGTTTAAAAATGTGTGTGTACAAAAATAAATTTGTAAAAATCCACTTTTCCTCGTTTGTACCATGAACTTGATACAGTGGATCGTATGTAATAGTCTGACTTTGGGATGTTAAAGATATTTTTGATGCTGTATTGATGTCTCATTTCTGCTCAAGTAGCTTTCCATCCAAGCAGGGTGTTGATTTATATATGCAAAGGATAGCTCCTTTGCTTCTTGTGTGTATGTGTGTGTGTGTGTGTGTGTGTGTGTGTGTGTGTGTGTGTGTGGGTCCTATAATAAATTTGGGGTGAATTTTCACTGCCTTCCTGTATGTAATTGGCTTTAAGGAAAGCCGTCATTATTAAACGAACACTCCTGAGTCCTGATACTTTGGCAATATATTGCTTTTTAAATCCCCGAATACTGAAGTCCCATCAAAACTGATTTTACGAATTTAAGACCAAACTATAGTATTTGTTTACATGTTACAACTTCATGTTGTATTTCCGAAGCAATAGCATTGTTTTGGCAACCGAATCTGACTTTTGTACTGATTATTTTTTGTACATAGTATAAGCAGTGGTGTTGCACCGAAGTAAAATCCAGTATTAATGTGACTCGAAGGTCGAATGCCCAGAAACGGTTGGTGGGACAGCCAAATTGTTTTCACCATTTAATCCTTCTTGGGTTTTTAAAAAATTATTATTATCATCCTCGTCTCATCCTGTTCGGTGTGAGCTCTCCTCTTTGGAAGAGTTTTGTGATTTTCATACTGAGCTGTCTGATTGCTTTTATTGAGCAACTGACAAAACACTGTGGTATTGTAATGAACTTGTGTCTATTTTGGAAAAATAAAAGCCATGATTATTATTTTTTTCCTCCTCCAATTTTCGAAATGTTTTACAATAAATATCTGGTCAGAAAAGTTGCTACTACTTTGAGTTTTTTTTTTTTAATTAATAAATTGAAATAGTTGAACAGTATTGAAAGCGGTGTATTTTTTGTCATTGCGTTACACGGGGGCTAGAACCTCCAAATGCTCATGCACGAAGGAGGAGCTTTCTGAATTGCTATTTCTACTCATAGAAACACTTTAATGCTTCGTAGTAATTCTGAAACGCTTAATGATTACGGATTCATCAATCCATCTATACAGTTGCTAATAGGTAATAAATCAATAGGAGACCATAAAAGGTGTTCCTATATATATATATATATATATATATATATATATATATATATTTAGCAGACGCTTTTATCCAAAGCGACTTACAAATGAGACACACTCACACACCAATGGTAGCAGAGCTGCATGCAAGGTGCTAGCTTGCCATCGGGGGCAACTTAGGGTTCAGTGTCTTGCCCAAGGACACTTCGGCATGGGATCACCCGGGCCGGGATTCGAACCGCCAACCCTATGATTATTGGATTAGTGGACAACCTGCTCTACCGATTGGTGTGTGTGTGTGTGTGTGTGTGTCTCTGTCTGTGTGTGTGTCTCTGTCTGTGTGTGTGTCTCTGTCTGTGTGTGTGTCTCTGTCTGTGTGTACACACACTAGCAAACCATGTCACAGATGAAAAATAAACCATAGTCCTAAATAAGCAATAGACTGACCGCAGTCTCGGTGTGTGATGTGCACGCTTGAAGGAGTTGATGGATGATACAAAGTGTTCAGAAACACATAGTCCTGAGAACGTAAAGAATCCCAGAGTTAATGATGTCATCTAGTGTCAAAAATTGCAAACACCTTATTTTAATCAGTTACTTGATTCCTGCTTGCTTTACTAATGAACAACAAAGAAAAACTCAGTAAAGAAGTATTCCTTCTCTGTATGTGGTTTTTATATACGACTTGTAAGTAACATGCTCCTACAGCTAACGTAAAATACATACATAACCTACAGAGACAACGTAAGAGGACAGTAATATGTACTGTATTGTATTTTCTCTATAAGGATGGATACAGAGCATACAGTGTAGTGTAGAGCTTGTAAGGAGATATAAGGATGACTAAATGTCACAGAACAGTAAGTGTACTGTAATATAATTGAATGAAACGCAGGCTGAGCTACACAAACTGGTAGCTGGTAAGTTATTCTCCAGCTTGACTGCACTGGGCAACAAACATTCGGGGTTTTCCAGTCAAGTCATATTTTATTTATAAGGCATGTTTGAAGACAAAAGTAGATGGTCCATGGTGCTGTACATATGCATAGTTTTTAAGAGAAGATTTCAAAATAGCCGACATCCGTGGTTTTCAAAGTGGGGGCCGCCAGGGGGCCTCAACAATTTGGTGTGAAAAATAAATTCTCACACTCAGACAACCACACACACACAAACACACACACACACACACACACACACACACACACAAAATCAAT
Organism: Noturus placidus; assembly: GCA_022414735.1. Taxonomy (NCBI): domain Eukaryota; kingdom Metazoa; phylum Chordata; class Actinopteri; order Siluriformes; family Ictaluridae; genus Noturus; species Noturus placidus. Next base: position 52,343 of record JAFFST010055380.1, read on the forward strand.
TCCTAATATATTGTAAAGATGTAAGATGTTATTACTAATAAAAAGGGGGATATATTCAGAAGTCTGTATTTTTAATGTGTTTTAAAGACATCTTTCAAAAGGGGGGCCTCGGTCAAATGTTAATGCCATTTGAGGGGCCTTGCCCTGGAAAAGTTTGGGAACCCCTGACCTACATCACAAGTTGTTTGGAAGGGTTTCAAGAAAAAACAGCCTCTACTCTCATCCAAAAACCAACTCAAGCATCTTCAGGTTGCCAGACACTACTGTGGCGGCTGTGGCTCAGTCGGTAGAGCGCGTTGTCCACTAATCGTAGGGTCGATGGTTCGAATCCCGGCCCAGATGATCCCATGCCGAAGTGTCCTTGGGCAAGACACTGAACCCTAAGTTTCCCCCGACGGCAAGTTAGCACCTTGCATGCAGCTCTGGATATAAGTGCGCCATTTAACTTCAAATGGGATCGAGTTCTATGGTCGGATGAAACCAAAATAAAGCTTTTTTTTAATAAATACCATAATAATAACAAGTTTTATAAGTTATATAGCGCCTTTCCACAAGCTCATGGACGTTACACTTCATATACATTTATTCAATTCAATTCAATTCAATTTTATTTGTATAGCGCTTTTTACAATAGACATTGTCACAAAGCAGCTTTACAGGATTATAAACACAGTACACACACAGTAAAAATGAGCAATTATCCCAAACTGAGAATTTATCAGCACAGAGTCCATTCATATACATTACAACAGAAGTTATAACAAAGCAGGAAATAAAACATCAATTCATAATAGACAGCGCATGAGAATAGATGTGTTTAAGCTGTTTTAAAGATAGATATAGTGGAGATCTCACTGAGACTCTGAGGTAGATAATTAGGTGCAACGACACTGAAGGATCCCACTGAACGTGGATAGACATGATAGACGTAGATCACATGAATAACGAGGTGCCTGATCATTGAGAGCTTTGTGTGTCAGGAGAAGAATTTTAAACTTAATCCGGCCTGAGACAGGCAGCAAGTGAAGGCTAAACATCAACGTGCAAAACGCTTGGTGTTAGTGAGAACTCCAGCTGCAGAGGTTTGGATGTATTGTAATGGGGCAGTAGTTTTAGTTGGTAGGCCAGAAAAGAGTGAGTCACTGTGAAAGCATAAACTGGTGATTCTGCATCCTTTAAACCGAGAATGGGACGAAGTCATGCAGTGTGACGTAAATGGAAGAAATAGTTCATTCTTAAGGGTTTGGTCCGATTTCCATCAATATTGACACAAATGTCAATATTTCTCATAAGTGTTTATGGACCAGAAATCATGATCTCGGTTTTGTCAGCGTTGAATTAAATTTGCACATCATTGATACTGGGAGTTAATGAGCTGGTGGCGTGTGTTTCGTCAAAAACGTGCGGATGTATAAATCTGGGTGTCATCAGCATTGCAGTGATACCTGAGACCATGGCGACGGATGAACTGACCTAGTGGGAGAACGTACATTATGAACAGTATTATGAAGCTAGTACAGAACCCTGTGGGACACCCTTAGTGAGTGGAGCAGTAGGGGATTTGTTTTTCTTTATTGAGATGAAATATTGTCTCTTAGTGAGGTAGGAAGGAAATCAGGATAGAGCAGTGTCAGTAATACCAATATCTGAAAGTCAGGAAAGGAGTGTTTCTCAGGTCAAGCAAGATAAGAATACTGAGAAATCATGAGTCAGCAGAGAGATCATTAAAGACCTTCAAGAGAGCAGTTTCGGTGCTGTGGAATAGGCGAAAACCAGATTTGAAAGTGTCATAGAGAGTATTATCTGCAAGATGTGATTGTAACTGGGAGCTTAGATATTAAAGGCAGGTTAGAAATAGGACGATAGTCGCAGAGGGAAGATGGATCTAAGTTGGGACCCTTAAGGACTGGTGTAACAGCTGCAAATAATTTTAAAGATCAGTTGGAACATTGGCAGATGCAAGAGATGTGTTTATCGTATGTGAAATAGGTGCTGAAATGACTGACTCACAGTGTTTAAAAGGGGGGGGGGGGTCCAACTGACAGGATGATGCGATGAAATCACTGACTGATAATGGGTAAGTGGGAGTAAAGGTGGAGAAAGGGTGGACAGGGTGTTCAGACAGAAATTTGTCCAGAGGATCTTCATAAATGGTTGATGTGAATGTTTGGTAAATGGAAACAATTTCATCCTGAAAGAAGTGCAGAAATGAGTCACACAGTTCATCAGAGCTGTGTGAGTCCTGAGCCGGCGAGGGAATTGGCTCATTCACTGTAGCAAAGAGGGCTCTAGGTCTACAACTTGCCTGTTGGATAATACATAGAGGACAGGTACATTGAATGTGCAGTGTTGAGTGGTGCTCTGTACTTCATCCGATGTTCAGTAAGACATAATGAATGAACTGTGAGGCATGTTTTTCTACAGGTGCGTTCAAGACGATGACCGACTCTCTTCATTGCATTTACATTTATTCATTTAGCAGACGCTTTTATCCAAAGCGACTTACAAATGAGACACACTCGCACACC
>JAFFST010055380.1:80720-93220 GCA_022414735.1 Noturus placidus
CACTACGGACACTTTAGACACGCCAATCAGCCTAACATGCATGTCTTTGGACTGGGGGAGGAAACCGGAGTACCCGGAGGAAACCCCCAACGCACGAGGAGAACATGCAAACTCCGCCCACACACGGCCCCGGCGGGACTCTGGAGGTGTGAGGCGAATGTGCTAACCACTAAGCCACCATGCGCCCCCTATTATAATAATAATAATAATAATAATAATAATAAGTTAATTGTTTCTGGCCGGACAGGTCAAAATATAAAATAAAACCCACAGCCTAAAAAAAGAATGAAAGAGAAACATATATTTACCAATACTATAAAACCCACAAAAAGCCTGATTCAATAAGCACTAAACCTACTGACCTGGACAACAATCACAAAGTATTTCCAGGAGGAAGCCATATTTACAAGAAAGAAAAGGAGTAAGCGGTTGAAGATGGATGGTTGGATGGATGGATGGAATATATGCTCGAAAGTTTGTGAACCCTTTAGAAGTTTTGACATTTCTGCATAAATATGACTTAAACATCATCAGATTAAATTCAGATCCCAATTAAACAAATCAGACAAACATATTAAACTTGGTCACTTATTTATTGAGGAAAATGATCCAATATTACATATCTGTGCGTGGTAAAAGTATGTGAACCTTGGCGTTCAGTATCCAGTGTGACCCCCTTGTGCAGTAATAACTGTAACTAAACGTTTGGGGTAAGTGTTGATCGGTCCTGCACATCAGCTTGGAGGAATTTAACCAGTTCCTCAGTACAGAACAGCTTCAACTCTGGGATGTTGGTGGGTTTCCCCACATGAACTGCTTGCTTCAGGACTTTCTACAACATTTCTATTGGATTAAGGTCAGGACTTTGACTTGGCTGTTCTTTGATGTGGCTTTCTCTTTGCAACCCTGCCATGCGCACCATTTATCTTCAGTGTTCTCCTGATGGTGGACTCATGAACATTAACACTACCCAAAGTGAAAGAGGCCTTTACATTTACATTTACTTTTATTCATTTAGCAGACGCTTTTATCCAAAGCGACTTACAAGTGCACACTCATACACCAATGGTAGCAGAGCTTCCATGCAAGGTGCTAGCTTGCCATCGGGGGCAACTTAGGGTTCAGTGTCTTGCCCAAGGACACTTTGGCATGGGATCACCCGGGCTGGGATTCGAACCGCCAACCTCACGATTAGCGGATTAGTGGACAACCCGCTCTACCGACTGAGCCACAGCCGCCCCTAAAGTTGATTACAAGTTACCCTGAGTTCCTCTGTGACCTCACAGACTAGTACTATTACATGTCTTCCTCTTGGAGTGATCTTTGTTGGTTGACCACTCCTGGGAAGGGTAATAATGGTCGTGAATTTCATACATCTGTCTGTGTGACTCTTTAGAGATGGTTTTGTCACCTTTTCCAGCCTGATGAACATCAACAACTCTATTTCTGAGGTCCTCTGAAATCTGCTTTGTTCATTCCATGATACACTTCCTCATACATGTGTTGTGAAGACCAGACTGTAATAGATCCTTGTTCTTTAAATAAATCAGGGTCCTCACTCACACCTGATCGTCATCTCATTGATTGAAAACACCAGACCCTACTTTCGGCTTCAAATTCAAAATTGGGCGGCTGTGGCTCAGTCGGTAGAGCAGGTTGTCCACTAATCCACTAATCGTGGGGTTGGTGGTTCGAATCCCGGCCCGGGTGATCACATGCCGAAGTGTCCTTGGGCAAGACACTGAACCCTAAGTTGCCCCCGATGGCAAGCTAGCACCTTGCATGCAGCTCTGCTACCATTGGTGTGTGAGTGTGCTCTACTTTGTAAGTCGCTTGTAAATGTAAATGTAAAATTATATTTCTGTAAAGCTGCTTTGAGACAATGTCCATTGTAAAAAGCGCTATACAAATTGGTTAATTATTATAATTATTAAATATGCAAATCTGTTCAGTCAGGTGTATAAGATCCTGAAGGTTAGTTTGTAAGAAATATTTCCATTTCTGGCACAAATCTAGAATTTCACAGGGTTCATCGTTTTGTATTGTTGTTGCATACATTAATGTTTGGTCTCTACAGTCCATGCATTATGTACAAACATTATAGTATAATCATTGTTATTTCTCACTGTGAGCCAATCATTAGTGGTCTAGAGCTCATCACTGAGAACATCTATAAGGTATGATTGGTAGAAGGAAAGTGGAAATATTCCTGTTAGCAAAACTGAAAATCCAATACACTCAACTATTAAATGAATGTACATTTATCAGACGCTTTTATCCAAAGCGACCTACAAATGAGACACACTCACACACCAATGGTAGCAGAGCTGCATGCAAGGTGCTAGCTTGCCATCGGGGGCAACTTAGGGTTCAGTGTCTTGCCCAAGGACACTTCGGCATGTGATCACCCGGGCCGGGATTCGAACCACCAACCCCACGGTTAATGGATTAGTGGAGAACCCGCTCTACCGACTGAGCCACAGCCGCCCATGTAAACGAAAGTATTGTACCTGCTGTGGTAAATGTGATAACCGAATATGTTGCTTGTTTCCCCTATTTTTACGTAAATGCCACCAGACATTCACTGCACATTATACGACGTATGTATGGTTGTGATTTGATTTGAAATAACTGATTCCTATCTGTCCCTGTCTTCTTTATCTGGAATGAAATAATCTACATAGACATGTTGTAGCCATCAATCTTAAGTTGCGTTTCAGCCATGAAGATGTTTTGGCGCTCACTTGAGGGACTTATTTTACAAAATGGTGGGAAAGTCCCACTACCTAAACGCTGTGTGTGATATGCATCTGTGAGATAATGAGACATGACATTGTGGTCTGAAGGTGTGAAACATTTGAGGTAAACATGTCAGGAAAACATTGTAACTAGGTAATATGTGGTGTTCAGGCCTCCAACTGAAATACTGTTTCAGTTTCACTCACCACGGTTGTAAAGAGTGGTTATTTAAAAGCTTGGAGTTTGGTGTGTGGTTATTTTCGGCTCTACACACAGTTTCTGTCTGAGTGTGGTTTTGGATTTAGAAGATACAGGAATATGGGGTTTACGCAAGATATTCCTAATATCCCATGAAATAGATGTTAGCAGAACTTCCTCTTTGGTGGTTGATCTGGTGTTTTGTTTAGACTGATTTTTTTTTTTTTACTGTTTTGACAAAATCACACATTTAAATATCCATTCATCCATCTTCTATAGCGCTTATCCTTCCTTCAAGGTCACGGAGAACCTGGAGCCTATCCCAGGGAGCATTGGGCACAAGTCGGGATACACCCTGAACTGGGTGCTAATCCATACACATTCACACACTTATTCATACACTACGGACACTTTGGACACGCCAATCAGCCTAGCATGCATGTGTTTGGACTGGGGGAGGAAACCGGAGTACCCGGAGGAAACCCCCGAAACACGGGGAGAACATGCAAACTCTGCACACACATGGTGGGGTGTGATGCGAACGTGCTAACCACTAATTTGCTAGCATTACTACTGAAAACTGTAATAAGAGGGAATATCTGTATTCTGTTTGTACTGACAAGAGGGAAAACCCCCTAATTAAAATGAATCAAGTCGTTTCTTCACCAAAGCAACATGCTTTCATCCATTTATTATCAGGCTTAGATTATGTGGAGCGTCCTGTATAAGTTGTCCTGTACTTATAAAAATAACAACATATTAGAACAAGTGCATGAATATAAACCTGTGATTTGCCTTGGAGCTGGTACTAGTGTTGTAGAAAATTAATCAACGCCTTCTGACCAATCAGGATCGATTGCTGTGTTATATAAGTAATTAAAGACTAAATTAAACTTCGACTTGGGCAGCACATGGGCTACGAAGGTTTGATTCCCATCTCTGCTCTATGTGTGCGGAGTTCTCCCCGGGATTTCAGGGGTTTCCTCCGGGTACTCCGCTATCCTTCCCGAGTCCAAAGACATGCGTTGTCGGCAGATTGGCATTTCCAAATTACATTTACATTACATTTATTCATTTAGCAGACGCTTTTATCCAAAGCGACTTACAAATGAGACACACTCACACACCAATGGTAGCAGAGCTGCATGCAAGGTGCTAGCTTGCCATCGGGGGCAACTTAGGGTTCAGTGTCTTGCCCAAGGACACTTCGGCATGGGATCACCCGGGCCGGGATTCGAACCACCAACCCTATGATTAGTGGATTAGTGGACAACCCGCTCTACCGACTGAGCCACAGCCGCCCACGTTGTCCGTAGTGTGCGATTGTGCCCTGCGATGAGTTAGCAGCCTGTCCAGGGTGTCCCCTACCTTGTGCCCTGAATCCCCCTGTGTAGGATAAGCGGTACATTAAATGGATGGATGGATGGATTAAACTTAGACTTTACCTCAAATAATTCAATAGACCAAAGCCATCATGATCTAATGAATATAGTATTGATAATTAGAATATAAATATAGAAATACACTTTCTAGCAAATCTGATTATTGAAATCTCCATTTTGGAGTAATATACACTACACAGACTTCTTAGGAGATAGAAGATTATGACCCCAGTATACAATATCTTTTATAATCTTTTATAATCAACGTCTTGTTGTAGAATTTCTTTAGTTTCTTGACTGATCGTGTCACATTTGGTTTTAAAATTTGCTGGTATTTACTAGAATCTGTCCTTCCATCTACCTGTGCAATGTTTCTTGCATCCCTGGAGGCCACACAATCTCAAGGCATGATAGATCCATCCCTATAACAGCCGGTAAGGTGTTCTTTCCAGCAAATGCTGCTCCATTTTTTTCTCCAAACATACCTTTGGTGATTGCGGCCTACGATTTCTATTTTTCCTTCATCAGTCTACAGTATTTACAGTATAAAATACCTTTGGCATATTTAGATATTGTTTTGCATTCATCAGACATTGACTTTTGTGATGAGGTTCAATTCAATTCAATTTTATTTGTATAGCGCTTTTTACAATAGACATTGTCTCAAAGCAGCTTTACAGAAATGTAAACACAGTACACGCACAGTAAAAGTGAGAAATTATCCCAACTGAGCAAGACACTGAGTGGCGACAATGGCAAGGAAAAACTCCCTAAGATGTTTAAGAGGAAGAAACCTTGAGAGGAACCAGACTCAGAAGGGAACCCATCCTCATCTGGGTCACAGCAGATATTCTTAAAGAGATAATTATTGGTTTAAATGTAATCTGTTTGGCTTTGAAAAGCCTTTGTCCCAGCAGTCTGGATTTGGAGTAGATGAGAGCTCCATCCAGAAGTAAGACCTCTGAGACCGATCATGCAGGTCCGGAGAGCAGGTTATTTTTCCCTCTGATGATTCTTCCATGCAGATCATGTTTGTCTGAGCAGCTCTGCAGTGTAGAACGATGCACCAGCATGCCGGTGTCAGCTAAACCTTTCTGCAGGTCCGTGCTGTCACATGGAGGCTTTGCTTTGCTTTTCTGCTCAGCATCTGAGAGTTTTCTTGGCCTTCCAGATCTTGCCTTGACTTCCTCAGTTCTCCTTATCTGCTTTTTCTTAACGACAGTGGAGTTCTTCCACAGTGGAAAATGTCACATGATTTTCAGATCCTCAGTCAGCTGTTCAGAGCAGCTCATGGTTGTTGAGTGTTAGGATTGAAGAGTCAGAGAATTCATTATGCTCTGGAATGCTCTGTCATCAGCTGACAATTCCTAACGACAGTTAGTAAGTCCTAGTGACAGTTAAGTAGTAAGTTCATTAAGTTCTGATGCTGTACAGATGGAAGCGTGTCCAAATCTTTGCACATGCCTTAATTGCAATTTGATTTCTTCTATTTTTTAAGTGAATCAAATATAAAGTAACTTTTGTTTTTTAAATCGCTGAAGTGGAAGAAGTATAGTGTATGCCAGACTTTAGCATACAGCTGTATTGCTCTGCAGTAACCCTTGTACAGGAAGCAGTAAATCCGGCTCTATGACGGCGGTAGTAAGCAGTACAGATGTGGGGGTATCAGAGGGGCTCTGGCCGGAAATAAGGCAATAAGTTTCCTAGCTGGACAGGACATACACTCACTACACATGCTTACACACGCTTACACACACACACACCCACACACACACACACACACACACATACACACATTAGCCCACAAATATTACAGTGAAATGACGTTGTGTGATTTCATTTCCTCTTTTCCACACACGCTATTCCCCATTCACCCTTCAGTAATTCCACATCACTGCTCTCTGCTCTGCCGCTGTTGCGCTTAGAGACTGCTGTTGCAATCTGAAAGAGAAATACAGCAGGGGGAACATTTAGGAACATGACACCATTTCTTTCTCTTTCACAACTTTCATTCTTTCTCTTTCTTGATTTCTTTCTTTCTCTTTCACAACTTTCTTTCTTTCTCTCTCTTTCTTTCTTCTTTCTTTCTTTCTCTTTCTTCTTTCACAACTTTCTTTCTTTCTTTCTTTCTTTCTTTCTTTCTTTCTCTTTCACAACTTTCATTCTCTCTCTCTTTCTTTCTTCTTTCACAACTTTCTTTCTTTCTTTCTTTCTTTCTTTCTTTCTTTCTTTCTTTCTTTCTTTCTTTCTTTCTTTCTTTCTCTCTCTCTTTCTCTCTCTCTCTTTCTTTCTTTCTTTCTTTCTTTCTTTCTTTCTCTTTCACAACTTTCATTCTCTCTCTCTCTCTCTTTCTCTCTCTTTCTTCTTTCACAACTTTCTTTCTTTCTTTCTTTTTTCTTTCACAACATTCTGTCTTTTATCTTTCTCTCTCTCTTGCTCTCTCTCGCTATCTATCTATCTATCTTTCTTTCTTTCTTTCTTTCCTGTTTTCTTTCTCTCCCTCACTCTTTCTTTCTTTCTTTCTTTCTTTCTTTCTTTCTTTCTTTCTTTCTTTCTATCTATCTATCTATCTATCTTTGTCTCTTTATTTCTTTCTCTATTCATGACACCATTAGACATTCCTTGGGCTTTTGGAGGTTTAGATGTTTAGTATGCATGAGTCCTGTGGCTTTCCCCTTGCTTACTTCCTACATGGTAAGAGTTTGAAGGGTTTGTCCCTTGCTTTACATTCTCATTCACCACTGATAAAAATAACCTCAACAAATCATCTGCGGTTCGGACGTATATTCAGATCTGTAACCCATGCTATATTTCTGTACTATAACATCCAGACACACTCTTCCTTCCAGACTGCCTGCTGGCACTTTCATTTCAGTTCTGACTCTCACTCAGAACGTACTGAGCTGTGTGTCTTTCGTGTATATGACCTGTTATTATCTTTTACCTGGCCCTTGCCTGACATTGACTCTTTTTTTCATTTTATTTATTTTCTAGCTTAGGACTGTGACTCTCCCTGTGATATTTTGGTAAGTAAGTCCACTCACTGCATTGACTAATACACTGTTACCGACGCCAGCATTCAACCTGCAGTGAGCTGAGAGCAAGTGACCCACAGGAAAAATATTTTCAATCACTGTTGATCACCTGGCCAGACGGGAGGACTGAGAGGTTATTCGGTTATTTTATTTGATCTGTTTTATTGAAACTAAAAAGTTATCCAATATCAACTGGGCCTGTGTGCAACTGCTCGGTCCTGTAGATTCATCCTGTTCAACATCAAGAAAATCCGCCCCTACCTCACTGAACAGGCCACACAGATACTAGTCCAGGCTCTTGTTGTCTCAAAACTGGACTACTGTAACTCTCTACTTTCGGGCCTCCCAGCCAGCTCAATCAGACCTCTGCAGATGATTCAGAATGCTGCAGCACGCCTGGTCTTCAACCAACCGAAGAGAACCCATGTCACACCCCTCTTCATCTCCCTCCACTGACTTCCTGTAGCTGCCCGCATCAAATTCAAGGCCTTGACGCTCACCTACAAGACCTTGTCTGGAACAGCACCCTCCTACCTCAACTCTCTGCTGAAGGCTTACGTTCCCTCACGCAATCTGCTATCGATTAGCGACCGACGTTTAGTAGTTCCTACTCATCGTGGCACAAGGTCCCTTTCCAGAACCTTCACACTAACTGTTCCTCAGTGGTGGAATAAACTTCCAACCTCAATCAGGAATGCAGATTCACTCACCATCTTCAAGAAACAGCTAAAGACCCGCCTCTTCCGTCAACACCTAACCATCTCATAAAAAAAAACAAATTGCACTTACACCTCTACTCTGCGCACGTTGCTTCTTCTAGTACTCAATTAATGGATCTTGTATAGTAGCACTACTTGTATTGTTCCCTGCTTGATATCACTTTGCTTGTATCTCTCATTTGTAAGTCGCTTTGGATAAAAGCGTCTGCTAAGTGAAGAAATGTAAATGTAAATGTAAATGTAATGTATTTGCCCCCATAGTTACTAATTCCCCAAATCTACTATGTGGAACTGCATTCATAATGAAGTTCAGCTGGACTAGACACAACCAGACCTGATTACACCAAACCCTGTTCAATCACACCAACACTTTTTCAACTTTTTCAACAGCATGAAGTTGGTTAAAAGGTTTTAACCAGTAACACATTATGCCAAAGTTGAAAGAAATTAAAGAAATGATGAAGAAGAAGGTGATCAGGCCTGAAAAGGGTTTATAAGAAATATTAGATCCGATTTCACTCATAGATATATGTTTAAATTTCACGTAGAACAAATGTGTTTTATGATATCTTGTGTGACACATATGTGAACTCTCACCTTTAAAATAAATAAATAAATAAATGATTCTATATTTATTTTAGAATATTAATATTAAAATATTATTCTTTTTCAATTAGATTGATTCTATTCATTTTATAAGGGTCTATGTTTAATCATGTCAGTTGTCTGATTCACAAGGTACCGTTGTTGGTTACTTTTGAAAAGGGCGCACTGTGGCTTAGTGGTTCACCTCACACCTCCAGGGTCTGGGGTTTGAATCCCGCCGGGGCCGTGTGTGTGCGGAGTTTGCATATTCTCCCCGTGCTGTGGGGGTTTCCTCCGGGTTTCCTCCCCCAGTCCAAAGACATGCATGGTAGGTTGATTGGCATTTCTAAAGTGTCCGTAGTGTATGAATGTGTGTGTGAGTGTGTATGTGATTGTGCCCTGCAATAGACTGGCATTAAGCTTTCAGTCAAATCTAACACCGAACAGCTAGCTATATTTAATGCCTTATTTTATGTATCTTTTAGCTAGCTAGTTATATTTAGCTACTACCTCCAAAGACAGCCTTTCACTGCAATGCCAGCTAGGATAATTAACTGCAGCATATGAAGCCTAATGACTGGCACCCTGTCCAGGATGTACCCCGCCTTGTGCCGGATGCTTCCTGGGATAGGCTCCAGGTTCCTCGTGACCCTGATAAAGGAGTAAGTGGTAGAGGATGGATGGATGGATGGTTGCTTTTGACTGTGCTCTAATTGGCGGTTGTAATTTTGTACCAAAGGGGGTTTGAAAATCCCAGCATGCCGGCAGTTTATTTTTTTAAATGAGTGATATCAGACTTGTTCTTTTGAGCTGATTCTCTTTACTGAACTGTTTGACCTGGTTCGCAGGTCCGTCTGAATTGAATTAAGCTTGTTTGCCGTGTATGTCGACGATGTCTAGTCGTTTATATTTGTATATAAGTATTCTAGTGCAACCCCAACAATTAAACCTCATGATATTCTAACAGGGGCGCACGGTGGCTTAGTGTTTAGCACGCCGCATCACACCTCCAGGGTTCGGGGTTCGAGTCCCGCCAGGGCCATGTATGTGCGGAGTTTGCATGTTCTCCCCGTGCTGTGGGGGTTTCCTCCGGGTACTCCGGTTTCCTCCCCCAGTCCAAACACATGCATGGTAGGCTGATTGGCATGTCTAAAGTGTCCGTAGTGTATGAATGTGTGTGTATGTGATTCTGTCCTGCGATGGACTGGCACCCTGTCCAGGGTGTACCCTGCCTTGTGCCCGATGCTCCCTGGGATAGGCTCCAGGTTCCCCCGTGACCCTGATAAAGGAGTAAGTGGTTAAAGATGGATGGATGGATATTCTAACACAACACACATTATAGTCTAACATATGGCTGGGTGATATGGAAATATAATATCCATATCATAATAAATTGTCAATCTGCTCTCTGATAACATTTTCTTAAACACATTTAAATACAAACTGACCCGAAGCAGCTGATTTGGTTTCAAATTTTGTACTTTTTTTGAAACGTGAACATTTACAGTGCGTGTCTATAGACTGGTGGAGATAACCAGAGAACCCGGAGGAAACCCGGGAAGCACGGGGAGAACATGCAAACTCTGTGCACACAGGACAGAGGAGGGACTCGAACCCTCACCTCTTGAGGTGCACGGAAAACATGCTACATTGACATTTATTCATTTAGCAGACGCTTTTATCCAAAGCGACTTACAAATGAGACACACTCACTCACCAATGGTAGCAGAGCTGCATGCAAGGTGCTAGCTTGCCATCGGGGGCAATTTAGGGTTCAGTGTCTTGGGATCATCCGGGCCGGGATTCGAACCACCAACCCCACGATTAGTGGGATTAGCCCACAACCCGCTCTACTGACTGAGCCACAGCCGCCCTAACCACAGTGCTAACCACTAAGCCACCGTGTCCCCTTATTCTTATCAATATTTAAAAAAAAAAAACATTTTTGTATAAAAGTTTAGTAAAAAAAAAACATACTGTATTTATATGAAAGAGTCGCTTGGGAGCCAGAAGATTCGGCTCTTATTGGTGAGCTGATTCACTGTAAAGAGTCGCAATTGCCATCAATGACTGTGTGAACGTGAAAGAAATCATCTGCACTGCCACATACATTTATTTCAATTTTATTTTATTTTTTATTTTGAATGATTTTGATCGTTTAGAAAGCTTGAATAGTTTGTATCTGCTCAATTCTTCTTTATCAAAGGAATATACAGTACAGTTGAGTTTTATTTACTGCAAAGATTCCAAATGCTCACTAGATGGCGCTAAAGCACTAATCTCTTCCTATGGGTAAATGAACCCAGTGAGAGCAGGTACAGTGCACTGATAATGTGCAACGTTTTCAACTGTGTTTTATCTGTTTCTTTGTTGTTTTTTAACAACCTGTGTTGAATTACTTACATAGTTGTGTTGGTATATATGAAAAATATGCTGTATGTGTCGTGCTTTGTGTAATAGTGAGGTAAGAGCTGATTTAGAAATCATTCCCCGGTGCACCGTATTCACATCAAGCTTTCTGTTAATCTCCTCTAATCTCTGCTTCGCTCACATCTCTCCCATCTTTTCTTCTCACCTCCACACACCTCTCCCTTCTATGTCATTAAAACGCATCACATCTCATTCTGTTACGCCTTGTGTCATTTAATCTCATCTCCTCACATCTCACCATGTCTCTCTGTGCCTCGTTTCATTTCATCTTACCTCTTCTCAGTTCATCTCATCTCATCTCAAAGTTTCCTCACTTCACAAACGCCTTCTCTACATTCTTATAACAATTCTTTGTGTATCATCTCATCACATCACATCTTCTGGTGTCTCATCTCATCTCATCTCCCACTTTCCTCTCCTCACATATGTATTCTCTAGCATTACAGTTCTTCTCATCAGATCACATCTCCTACTGTTTCATTACATATCCGTCTGTCTCATCACATGTCCCAATGTCTCATCAAATCTTGACACATCTCCTTCTGTTTCATCACATCTTCGACTGTCTTATCATGTCTCATCACACCTCCTTCTGTCTCATCACATCTCCTTCTTTTTCATCACATCTTCAACTGTCTTATCATGTCTCATCACACCTCCTTCTGTCTCATCACATCTCCTTCTGTTTCATCACATCTTCAACTGTCTTATCATGTCTCATCACATATCCTTCTGTTTCATCACATCTTCTACTGTCTCATCATGTCTCATCACATCTCCTTCTGCTTCATCACATCTTTGACTGTCTCATCATGTCTCATCACATCTTCTTCTGCCTCACCACATCTCATCATATCTCCTTCTGTTTTATCACATGACCCGCTGTCTCACCACATCTCATCATATCTTTAATTGTCTCATCATGTCTCTCACATCTCCTTCTGTTTCATCACATGTCCTGCTGTCTCATCAAATCTCATCTCCTTCTGTCTAATCTCATCACATCTCATCGCATCTATTTGTGTCTAATATCATTAAATCATCTCACATCAAATCTCATTGTTTCTCATCTCCCACTTTCCTTACTTCAGGGCTTCTCTATAATCTAATAACATTTCATCACATCATCTCATCTTATCTCATCAGAATCAAATGTTGTTTCATCTCATTGAATCTCATCACATCTCCTTGTGTCTCATCTCATCTCATTTCAATCTCAATACTTCTCATTATATCTCCTTATCTCATCACACATTTTGTTCTCTTCTCTGTCTCTCCTATCATCTCATCTCATGTCATCTCATTTTCGTGTCTCATCTCATCTCATCTCCCACTTTCTGCCAGCTCACAAGTCTTCTCTATCTTCTATATCAAATCACATCTCATCTCTTTTCATCTCATCTTGTTACATT
>JAFFST010055380.1:98220-107113 GCA_022414735.1 Noturus placidus
CCAAACTCAAGACAGACCCAAATATCTACCATGCCAAATCTACAAATCCTAAACCAGACCGCAAAACATTTACCACACCAAACACATGACAAACCCCCCAAAAAGCTAACACACTAAATCTAAGCCAGACCCAAATGCAACTTCCATGGCACATCTACAAATCCATGTCAGACCTGAAAGCATCCATCACACCAAATCTACAAATCTAAGCAAGACCCCAAATCATATATAACACCAAATCTAAACCAGACAGCCAGCCTTTAGCCAGCCACTCACCCATAACTTCTGGATGTAATTGCAGTAGTTAATGTTAATAGCCAATTATAAATTACTTGTCGTGTTTTGTGAAATTAAATAAAATCTTTTAAGCCACCCAGAAGCCAATAAAGTGGTGACAAGCTATTTGCTTATCGGCCTGAAGCTGGTCAGAGTCCATACAACATTTCCCCCTCATTAGGTGAATATTTCTCGATTCTTTTTAAATGATTTGTTATTGTAATTGTAGTATTCACACATAGCGATCTTTGAGTTCGGAGTTAATCTTGTTGTTTAAACTTTCACTGAGATCTATAGTGGTGTGATGTGTAATGTAAGACACTCAGTAAGAGGTCAAATGTAAAAGTAATGAAACCCACACAAAGATCTGAACAACAGTAGAACAATCATTCTACACTCTGATGTTGTCCTTACGCAACAGACTGATTACCAAAACCCAAAGAACCCAAAGGAAAAGTGGCTCTATATGGGTTGTCTAATACAGAGATTCTCAGGTCAGTCCACAAGTTTTAGCTCATAGTTGGTCCACATTTAATTGTGCTTCTTCTACAAACTCACACTGGACAGGTAATCCAGACTGCATAATGCTGGTTACTTGGCAACAAGAACATGAACAGTATGTGGACTGGAGGTCAGACCCGGAAGACTAAATGGAGAACATCTGACACAAGCCAATCCCATTCTTGGAGACCAAATACACCACTGTATTTGGTGGTGGTATTACATTTATTCATTTAGCAGACGCTTTTACCCAAAGCAACTTACAAATGGTAGCAGAACTGCCATGCAAGGTGCTAGCTTGCCATCGGGGGCAACTTAGGGTTCAGTGTCTTGCTGAAGGACACTTCGGCATGTGGCGTCATCCGGGCCGGGATTTGAACCACCAACCCTACGATTAGCGGATTAGTGGACAACCTGCTCTACCGACTGAGCCACAGCCGCCCAGAACATCAGAACATGTAGAACCCTTAAAGGTTTTTTTATCATTCCTCTGGGGAAACCCTTAAAAGTTATATGTAGATCCCTAACTAAGTGTTTCCCTATTTCTGGGAACTAGGAACCCTTACTTTTCAATTTATCCGTAAGAACCCAAAATCCCTCCCCCCAACCCCTAAATGTGATTTCCTCAGGGTTCATCACCTCCTGATAGCATGCCAGTAGATGTATTGGCTCCACTAAATTGCTTCTAGGTGTGTAGGTGAGCATGCATTGTTACTTGAGATGGACCGGCATTCCATTCCGGGTGTATTCTCGCTTTTATTATACCCAGTATTACAGGCATAGGCCCAGAATCCACCACGACCCTGTAGTGCTTCCTGAAGATGAATGAATGAATGAATGCTTCTGTTTGTCCTGGACAATTATGATTTAAGTTACTATGTCAGCAGTGGCAATAAACAGGAATAGGACTATATATTAAAAAAAAAACAAAAAAAAACAAAAACAAACCTAGTGCCACCTACGTTGCCACACCCCTGAGTGACAGATGCAAAACATTAACCTGTATAATCAGTACGTAAAACACTGACGTGAAACAATACACTGCTGCAAGAGTGAGAGACGCTGCCAGAAGTGAAATCCCCTGAGGCTCGAGGACAAGGTGGAAGTGATGCATGGCCGCTTCCTGCTGCACCTGTAACACACCACCATCTCCTCCTCTCTCTCTCTCTCTCTCTCTCTCTCTCTCTCTCTCTCACACACACACACACACACACACACACACACACACACACACACACACACACTCTCTCTCCTACATCGCGCTCCCGCACTGTGATCAGGGTGGAGCAGGCAGCCTCCTCCTCCTCCTCCTCCTCCTCCTCCTCCTCGGTGTCACCGTGCTGCGGGAAGTCGCTCGCTCGCGCGCTCAGGAATGGTGGTCGGCGGGTGAAGCTTCTCTCCAGTCTGGAGACATGGAGGACTCAGAGAGCGCCGCGGATGACGGACTGCTGGCTACCTGGCGATGGAGCCGGAACGCGCGTGAGCAGGTACAGCTGAAGCAGAAGATCAAAGACCTGCCCGGTTTACTGAAGCACGGCTTGCATTTGAGAAAGAAGAGCGTGAGTAGTGCATCTTAATTATTATTATTATTATTATGATGATGATGATGATGATTATTATTATTATTATTATTATTATTATTATTATGATTATGATTATGATTATGATTATGATTATGATTGATTGATTGTCCTGTCAATCCAAACCTCTCAGTGCGTTTTAAACCTGTTCTCCCTTTTTAGGATCAGTCGCCCCCGCGTTTATTTTAAAGGACACTCTGGCGCAATTGCATTATGAACCTTGTGTTGTTTTTATTGCTACGCGCGCGCAGGTATGCGTCTTTTAAACGATTATTGAATGTATTTCTATTCGTGGTTGATTTTGTGGGAATGTGAGCATGTGAGAATGCGTAAAGGCAGAATCCGCTGTTTTGCAACCGCCGTATCTAAGGCAACAAGAATCCAACACACACACACACACACACACACACACACACACCTGACGGCTTTTAGCTGTCGTTTCTCCCTAACTTCCTCATCACGACTGGATGTAAATACCGACTCCATGTTTTTAATACCTGAGTGAATGTATTTTGATGAAGAAGACATTTCTAGACACGGTGGTGTGTGTGTGTGTGTGTGTGTGTGTGTGTGTGTGTGTGTGTGTGAATGCCTCCAGTAAACACACATTTCCCCACCTCGTTATTTTCCTCCATGTAAATGACTGAAACCCTTCAACACAGTGACCTTCTTTAAAGGTCATGCTTGCAGTGCCATCACGCAGGAACTTTACCTTCCCAGTAATATAACAGGCAGGAAACAGTGGATGCATGCTCAGGAAGCTATGGTTAAGGAAAAACCCGCATAGTACTACCATACTTCCATACTAAGCAGTATGCATGCCACCAGTAGCCTAGTATTTATTTATACATAAACTACTAATGAGGATGGCAATGTGCTGTTTTGGGCACGTCTTAGGTTTAATAAGCGGTCATTAATGTTTATCTTATCTGTGATCGTATTTGTCATTTTTTCATGATACGTAATTATTTATTATTTTTATATGATATGTAATGGATATCAGTTTTGGGGAAGCGAGGGTGGTTTAGAGGGTAGAATGTTTGCCTCGCACCTCCACGGTTGGGGGCTTGAATCCTGCCTCTGCCCTACGTTGGTGGAGTTTGCATGTTCTCCCCGTGTTTCGGGGGTTTCCTGGAGGTGCTCTGGTTTCCTCCCCAGTCGAAAGACATGTGCTGTAGGCTGATCGTAATCTCTAAATTGTCTGCAGTGTGTGTGTGTGTGTGTGTGTGTGTGTGTGTGTGTGTGAGATCGTGCCCTGTGATGGGTTGGCACCCTGTCCATGGTGTCCCCTGCCTCGTGCCCTGAGTTCCCTGGGATAGACTCCAGACTCCCCTGTGACCGTTTGTATTATAAGCGGTACAGAAAATGGATAGATATCAATGTACAAAAACATATACACAATAAGTTACAATTAGGAGAACTAATTACCAATGACGATGGAAAACGTTGACCCTTTCCCTCACTGTGATTCAATCCATTTATTCACTGAATTATTTATTTAGTTCATTAATTCAATTTATTTAACACGTAGCATATACAGATTTTCCAAAAGATGCTAACGATTACAGAAAGTTACAAATAGCAGAAATGATTGTGGCCGGTGTTCCCCTTTACCTATTGTCCTTATTTATTTATTTATTTATTTATTTATTTATTTATTTGTCATTCTTGAACATGAAACAGATATACAGTAGGTTTGAATGTATCACCAGTTACAAATAGCAGGTTAAAAGAAACAATGATGTTATAAAATGTAATTCTTCTAACACATAACATACTTATTACATACCTGCGTATTTATTTTTATTTTAAAGTACACGACATTCAAAATAATGGCATACATCTGAACAGTTTTTAGGCTCTTATTGGTCTATTAAGATCAAATTTGGGGATCATGAAAAGTTTGCACTTAGAGTCATGTCGAGACAAAGGGACAGTTAAGAAGCTGAAATTGCTTTAAATGGATACGAAACCATTCCTCTCTTGGGGAAGGGGGTGGGGGGGGGGGGTTATTTTCCTGAAGAACACACGTTCCTTATTGATTGATAGCTACAGCCCGGGATTTCCCACTGTGATCTAGGAACAGGTTAGATACAATCCTTTCCTCAAGACCTGCGCCGTTTATCAGCTGTTTATCATTATTACAGTATTTGCAGTGTAAGACTCCGTGACCACAAATGCACGCTCGCACAATCGAGAAATCGTAATCACTTTCTCAAAGATGTCTGCTTTGTCTTTTAAATGGCGTTGTGCTTTAGAAGGCTGTGAGTGAGTCCATTTACTTTTATGTTTTACACTGTGCTCTGAGCCGGCTTTGATGAGTTTCAGTGGGTGTTTGGATGAGTCACAGCCACAGCTCAATTTAAGTGGAGATGCAAATGAGTGCAAGTAGGAAAAATGACAAACATTATCCCCACTGTGAATCAGGCATGTTATCGCTTTTCCATTCCCTTTGGATTTAGCTTGATGTATCTTGTAAGAGATCTATTATTGAGATTTTTACATTTGAATTCATGTGTTTTACACACCAGCCTGCTTTGGTCGTGGCAGCAGTTGTTATTTTCAAATCAGCAAGTTTCAACTGGTAAAATTACAGGGTCGAGCAAGGAGAAATGCACAGTTTTGATAACTTTTATTTATTTATTTTTTGGGAAGAGTATGCTGTCGTGTTAAACTTAAAAATGGCAGAACGAACAATACAAGATCTGTGGACTTTGTTTAAAAAAAAAAAATCCAAACAGGCATCTCTAACTGGAAGTAACCCCTGAATGATGTGGATTTACTGTGATAAAACTCTGGAGATTGTGAATGCACAAAATGAACGTAAGTAAAATCGGATAAACGTATGACATGTCGTTACACATCACAAATTGTAATCACTGGTTAATTATTGTGATAGAAGAGGATTAAAACCATTTGGGACGTGAGGTTATTAGAAGATAATCAACTTTGTTGTAAGGGGTCACATTACACAACCTCATCGCTGATTATTTCCCTATAATAGCGTGCTCCCGGCAGCATGTTTTATTCCCTAACTGCACGACCTCGACTTTTCTTAGTAAAAAAGTGCACGAAAGGTAGAAAAATTCAGTAAGTTCATATCCTGAAAGGATAAAATTCGGAAGTTTTCTTTGTAAGACTGTAAGGCATGTTTGTAAGGAATAAGGGATTTTCGTGCACCACGACCCCTGTAATAGGCGTCCTCATGAGGCAGCGAGACGTGCCCTTGTAGACAGGTGCACCGTTCCGTGATGAAGAGCGAGTGGATTTCAAACATAAGCTGGACCGTCTCACTTGTCTCAGTCTTTACGTCCAAATATCAGCTGCAGTTAGTGAGTGTATGCTGATTCAGTATCAGCTAGTGCTGCAAATTTCCATGACTTGACATTTGTGCTTTTTCTGCTCGTTATCTGTAGCCAAACAGACTGTTCCCCCAAAGCGATGTAACCTAGGAGCATCACAGCTTTTCCTTTCCTGTCCTCTCCTCTTCTCTCGCATGGTGTCAGATCAATTACTTGATGTGTTCTAGGTTAATTACATTAAGAGTGAGAGTACATGCTATTCTGTGGCTCAGGTGGTAGAGCGGGTTGTACACTAATCGTAGGGTTGGCAGTTCGATTCCTGGCCCACGTGACTCCACATGTCGAAGTGTCCTTGGGCAAGACACTGAAAC
Organism: Noturus placidus; assembly: GCA_022414735.1. Lineage (NCBI taxonomy): Eukaryota > Metazoa > Chordata > Actinopteri > Siluriformes > Ictaluridae > Noturus > Noturus placidus. Next base: position 104,251 of record JAFFST010055380.1, read on the forward strand.
ACAAGTTTGTGCCTTGCATGGCAGCTCTGCTACCATTGGTGTGTGTGAAAGGGTGAATGAGACAGTGTAAAGTGCTTTGGATTAAAGTGCTAAGGATTAAAAAAGCGCTATATAAGTGCAGACCATTTACCATTATTCGGTCTGGGAATGATAGTTTTACAGAGTGTTAAGGGTGTGGAGTTTTTGGAATCTGTTGGAACTTGTGCTGCCATTATATGGATCATTTCCAGTTCCTCTTTTCCACTTGGCTGAGTGAGAAATGACAATATTGATTAGACTGAGTGAATGACTGAACATAACATAACATGGCCTGCACTCGGAGACCAACGTCCCCGTCTCCCCCAAGCCGTTGGAAATTGATTATTGTTTTCACTTTATCTTATTTTAAAGGTCCAGATTGGTTTTTCTTTCCTCAGACATTACTGCAGAAACAGCATCGTGGGTTGGGTTAATGAGTACGGTGACTCTGTAGTGTGTAAACACCGAGATACTCATCTCAAACTTTGGGTCATATTTGAGATTATCTGAGAAAGGGAAGGAGGTTTCAGTCAAACAGACGTGGCTTAAACTAATGCTGGATTTGTATGAAGTGCAGACCATTTTCTGTATGTGTGCATGACTCAGAAAGCTCTCAGTGCAGTACCGTTTTAATGAAATACATTTCACATATATTTTCTATCTCCTTTACTTTGTTCTGGAAGAAATAAAGAACAGCACACTGAATGTTGTTGTACTTGTACGCTGATGAAGCCATTCGTATTCTTATTCATATCCGTATTTGTGTCAGGATATTTATTTATTTTCACGTTTAAGTCCCTTATTCAAAAATGTTACATTTTAGACACGCCACTATAATCTAGACGTAATAACAAACAGATTTGAGAAATGGTCTGCTATACAAAGAAAACAATCATAATTGTCGGTATGGTGAATTTTTTGGAAGGAGTCTCCAGAGTCAGCGGTTTGTTCCCGTCATAGATAAAGCTGCTCATATGTTCTCCACCATGGGGAATTCTTGATGGAGGGCTTTCTGGTTTCTAGTTTCTTTATAACCTGACAAGCTGCTGTTTCTTGTTTTATTAACACAGAGTAAAAAAGTCAGGTTGGTATAAACTATGATGTGTCGTTCTTTAATTAAAAGTGTAATGAATGACAAGTTGCTGTAGTATAAAGGGAATAAAGCATTCGGGCCATATCACGCCACCCCATCATGGATTATTTTCGTATAACAGCATGTCCTCAAGTGTTTTACCTCTTACATAAAGTACATAAAGCATACCTTGTAATGCGTGCAATATTTATGTGGACATTACTTTCCATATACTGCATATACATTACTTATAGATGTAATATTTGGATGGATGGACTTACAGAGTTCCCTCCATCCATTCATTTTCTATACCGCTTACTTCTTTAAGGGGCGGCTGTGGCTTAGGTGGCTAAGCGGGTTGTCCACTAATCGTAAGGCCACATGACTCCACATGCCGAAGTGTCCTTGGGCAGGACACTGAACCCCAAGTTGCTCCCGATGGCAAGTTAGCGCCTTGCATGGCAGCTCAGCTACCATTGGTGTGTGAGTGAATGGGTTAATGAGACACAGTGTAGAGCGCTTTGGATAAAAGCACTATATAAGTGCATCATTCCATTCCATTCCATTCCATTCCTTTATCAGGGTCACGGGGAACCTGCAGCCTATCCCAGGAAGCATTGAGCACAAGGCGGGGTACACCCTGGACAGGGTGCCAGTCCATCGCAGGGCACAATCACACACACACTCACACACACATTCATACACTACGGAGACTTTGGACACGCCAATCAGCCTACCATGCATGTCTTTGATATAATACGGGTTCTTTATTTTTTTCCTGCATGGTGACAGGTTAGAGGCAAAAGTAAATGTACTCTGATGGAACTTTTTAAACGGACGAGCCGTACCAAACACAGTCCTACATACCCTCGCCATTAATATTCAGAACCCCTTCTTGCATAATTGTAGTTTCCTCCATTAGTGGGTAGTTTTGAGGTTCCGTCTCATTTGACTTGATTTGAGGGCTCTGTGCAATTAGACATAAGAAATGACAATGATTTCATTTGATCCCATTAATCTGTTTTATCGAGACGGGGGAAGCAGATCGGTTTTGGGCTGTTAACGTCAGCGTAGACGTTTATTCGTAGCAGATTGGATGTTTCAGATTCTTCAGTGTCGATTTTATTTGCTTATGGGTTTTAAACTAGACATTTGATTTTTGTAAACGAAATAAGGAATGAAGTTTAAATAAAGCTACCTATAATTGAGATTTGATTATAGGTATTAAGAGGTTTATATTACCGTACTGGCATTTGCAATCTGCTGTGCAACATGGAGCTCCTTCTGCTGAAATATCAGCACTCGGTGAACAGGCTTTCATTCATTCGCTAGCATGAGGAATATGTGTGAGGAAGATGAAGCTGAAAGCACGACATATTTGACACCGGAGGATCTACAGGATTGAAGAGTGTATATATACAGTGGGGGAAAAAGTATTTGATCCCCTGCTGATTTTGTACGTTTGCCCACTGAAAAAGAAATGATCAGTCTATAATTTTAATGGTAGGTTTATATGAACAGTGAGAGACAGAATAACAACAAAAAAATCCAGAAAAACGCAGGTCAAAAAACGTTATAAATTGATTTGCATTTTAATGAGGGAAATAAGTATTTGACCCCCTCTCAATCAGAAAGATTTCTGGCTCCCAGGTGTCTTTTATACAGGTGATGAGCTGAGATTAGGAGCACACTCTTAAAGGGAGCACTCCTAATCTCAGCTTGTTACCTGTATAAAAGACACCTGTCCACAGAAGCAATCAATCAATCAGATTC
>JAFFST010055380.1:120503-131790 GCA_022414735.1 Noturus placidus
CAGGAAGTGATAGAGAGACAGACAGATAAACAGGCAGAGACAGAGAGACAGACAGATAAACAGGCAGAGACAGAGAGACAGACAGATAAACAGGCAGTGACAGAGAGACAGACAGATAAACACGCAGAGACAGAGAGACAGACAAATAAACAGGCAGAGACAGACAGACAGACATATAAACAGGCAGAGACAGAGAGACAGACAGATAAACAAGCAGAGACAGAGAGACAGACAGATAAACAGGCAGAGACAGACAGACAGACAGATAAACAGGCAGAGACAGAGAGACAGACAGATAAACAGGCAGAGACCGAGAGACAGACAGATAAACAGACAGACAGATAAACAGGCAGAGACAGACAGACAGACAGATAAACAGGCAGAGACAGACAGACACAGACGGAGAAGCAGGGTTTTTTTCTGGGTTATGTGTAAATGTGTGTAGTCATCGCTTCATTACACACATCACATCACACACCACGTGGACACGTGGACACGTGGACACAGACAGTGTAATACTCAGTGTGTGTAAATGCTGCAGCTGATGTCACTGGGTCATGTGGATTACAGTCTGCATATGAAGCAAACGTCCTGGGAATCCTCCAATATGTCATTTCTCTTTTCTTCTCAAACATTCAAATGATGCGAAATCAGAACACGAAGAAATCTCGAATTCTTCTTTTATTCAGAATATTACATTCTACAATATTATATAAGTAATAGAGGAAAATTATTATTTTATTTATTGCACTTATACCGCTTATGGCAATTAGCCAACAATTACAATGTTCTATTTCATAAAGAACGGCACATCATACTTTTTATCCATTTATTGTTATGTTTAATGTTTTTGTGAAATTGTTGATGTTATAGTTGACACATTATAGCCACTCCCTCGCCAAGCTCTCTCTCCTGAAGTTACCAAGACAAAACAAACGCCGCTTGCTACTGAGAAACTGAAAAGCCGTCCATCCTGAAGACTTTTCCAGAACGGCTTTACACTGGAGACTCCTTCCATAAGAATGACATAAACATCTCCTTACTGAAAACGTTTAGCGGGTTTTAATCCGTGTATTATTAGGTTTAAGTGGAGCGTCCAATGAGCACATCCCTGTGTTGTTACTATAGAAACGATAACATATTAGAGCGTATTTATAAACCTGGGATTTGGCTTGTACCTGGAACGACTGTCAGAGGAAAATATGTTATGGAAAATGAATTGAACTCGTGACCGCACTGTCATGCTTCCGTGCTCCACAAACTCCGCTTTATAACGTTTATAAATCTTCTCGGCGGTGTTTAATCCTTTAGAGGTCTTCCTCAGTCACGTGATGATTTCGCCTCCGTCTGATGAGGATTGAGGTCATGTTGGGAATAAACGGTAACGCTGACAGAAAGTCAACTGAAGAGTCTGTGACTCTGAGGCTAAAGCTAGCGGTGTCGTATTACGTGCATATGATGTCATGCGTCGTCAACTAGGAAGCGGCTTATAGTTCCGGTTAGTAAAATAACGCCAGTGTTCCGTTTGAGATGATATTACCTTTCTAAAACCCACACACTAGATGCTAGAGTGCACGGTGTAAGTGTACAGGACGTCACTTGGGACACAACTTTAGTATTTACTCTCCGAAGGGTTTCCTGAAGTAACGTAATGAGTCGATGTCCCCCGAGCCGCACGCAGACCAACTTCAGACCAATTTCATAATCGATTATTAACGATTTTATCGATTAGTTGTTGCAGCTCTAGATGTATGTGATATCATGTGATCATTTCTTGCCTTTCTGTTGAATTATGAATTTTTATACGTTCTAACGGATAAAGAAAGTTTATGAAACAACATTTTCACACAGAACAACAGCGAGCAGAACAACGCAAACATTTTAAATGTGGAAAAAAACCCAATAGAAGTTCAAGTTATTGTTATGTTTATATTAATTCAGTTCTTTTGAAACCACTGTTTGTCCTTGACCTATTTATGAATGTGAATATACTCCCTCTCTCTCTCTCTCCCTCTCTCTCTCTCTCTCTCTCTCTCTCTCTCTCTCTCTTTTATATACACACACTTTACTAAATCTCTCTCTCTCTCTCTCTCTCTTATATACACACACTTTACTAAATCTGTCCCTCTCACTCTCTTTCTCTCTCTCTGTCTCTCTCTCTCTTTTATACACACACACACTTTACTAAATCTCTCTCTCTCTCTCTCTCTCTCTGTCTCTCTCTCTGTCTCTCTCTCTCTTTGTCTCTCTCTCTCTCTCTGTCTCTCTCTCTCTCTCTCTCTCTCTCCCTCTCTCTCTCTCTCTCTCTCTCTCTCTCTCTCTCTCTCTCTCTCTCTCTCTCTCTCTCTCTCTCTCTCTCTCTGTCTCTCTCTCTGTCTCTCTCTCTCTTTGTCTCTCTCTCTCTCTCTGTCTCTCTCTCCCTCTCTCTCTCTCTCCCTCTCTCTCTCTCTCTCTCTCTCTCTCTCTCTCTCTCTCTCGTTAGCCGTCATGCTCTCAGAGCTTTCCCTGCGCAGGCCGCGCACTGAGAAATGCATTTCTGTCCCACGGCCCGTATCCAGCCAAAGACAAGATCCACTTGGCACGGATCATCAGGTGAGCGGATGCGCGTCTCGACGTGTTCGTGTAGCTGTGTAGTGAAAGCAGATCACTCTGTACGAGTGACTTTGGTGACTCTGATGTGTGTATCTGTAGCGCCTATGGCAGCTGAACATATAATCCTGTAGCACCAGTTGAACCGTAAGTCGATTAAAACAAATGAGCCATTTGTCTAATAGAAGCCAAATAAACAAAGCAGTCATGTACATCAGCACACAAATTAGCAATACTCTTGCTTTTCTAAATAACCCCAGTTTAATTTAATAACAATACCAGGCAGAAGATTGAACAGAATATCGCAGGTTGATGTAATCAGATATTTACAAGCGTTTCATTAAGTGTTGCCACAGATAATGAAGATTAGGAGCAGCACTACACGATGAGGTTGATTTGCATAAACAATAGTCCTTCACACAGGACTATGTTGGGCGCACGGTGGCTTAGTGGTTAGCACGTCCGCCTCACACTTCCGGGGTTCGAATCCCGCCAGGGCCATGTGTGTGTCGGGGGTTTCCTCCGGGTACTCCAGTTTCCTCCCCCAGTCCAAAGACATGCATGTTAGGCTGATTGGCGTGTCTAAAGTGTCCGTAGTGTATGAATGTGTGTGTGTGAGAGTGTGTCTGTTATTGTGCCCTGTGATGGACTGGCACTCTGTCCAGGGTATACCTCGCCTTGTGCCTGATACTCCCTGGGATAGGCTCCAGGTTCCCCCGTGATCCTGATAAAGGAGTAAGCGGTTGAAGATGGATGGACAGGATTATGTTTATTTAAATCAGACGTGTATGGAATTACATTTATTGAACATAACTTTTGAAGAAACGAGAAGAAATCTGCAACGAGAGAAGAAAAGTGAAACTGAAAACAATGAACTCAGCTTTCTTTAAGTTGTCTAAGTTTCCTTTTTCACTAATCATGGTCTATGAACGCGCTGCCAGAGTTTTTGTTTATGCTTTTTGCGGACTTTTCATTTACACTTCGCAAGTTTTCGTTTGCCGTTCTGGTACAAATCTCACATGTGGGCGGGGCTTAACAGCGATTTACTCTTATTGCCTAGTGAGATTTGGATCAACAGCTCCCTGACCTGGAAGTACAGTTTTCAGGGTCGTGCATTTTGGAGAGTGTTCTGGATGCGGTTCTCTGTATAGTGATAGTGTTTGTACTTTGCAGTGGAAATTACTTCCTTACTTAGTCAGTATTTTAGTTCGTAATTAATATTTGAGGTTAGTCTCATATGACTATTTTTTCAAGATGAGCTCTCAGGAGAGGTAGCGTCGTCATCATCATCATCATCATCATCATCATCATCATCATCATCATCATCCTACTCAGCTGCACACTCAAACTGTTGATCCAAATCTCACTAGCAAATGAGAGTAATTCGCTGTTAAGCCCCGCCCACATGAGAAGTTTGTGCCAGATAGAAGTACAAACACTATAACTATACAGAGAGCCGCATCCAGAACACTCTACAAAATGCACGACCCTGAAGTCTGTACTTCCAGGACAGGGAGCTGGTGATCCAAATCTCACTAGCCAATGAGAGTAAATCACTTTTAAGCCCCGCCCACATGAGAGGTTTGTACCAGAATGGTGAACATGAAACATATATGTGGATTTATCAGATAAAATGGCATTTCCATATTATTTTATTGGTTGGCAATTACACACACACACACACACACACACACACACACACACACACACACACACACACACAGGTGTTATTTTTCTTGATTTCCTTGAAGATTGTGTGTGTGTTTTTGTGTAAATAGGAGAAACGTGTTCAACTGTAGCACTGATGATTTGATGCAGTGGCAGATGGATCAGTGTGTGTGAGACAGTGATGTGTGTATGTGTGTGTGTGTTTTCATGCACAGGAGGAGTTATGTAGGTGTGGAGCTGGTGCAGTGGCTGCTGGAGCAATGTGTGTTTGTCCAGTGCAGGATGATGGCAGCCCGGGTTTGGCAGGTGCTGCTGGAGCTTGGAATTCTGCACTCAGGTAACTCATCTTAATGCTGGCTAAACACCAGACTGCTAGCTTTAAGGCTAGTCCGGCTTGTAGCCCTTTCCTGAAGTAAAACTGACGTCATCAAGTAAATGGTGCACAGCAACCGTTTACCTCAGCAGCACGTCCTTTCAAGCGCACTAGGTGTTAAATCACTATAAACATGCGAAAGTATCTCATTCTGATTCATGAGGATGGTCAAGAGTATCTTCGCTGTCCTGTTTTTTTTTTAATTTTTTTTATCTTGAAGTCTTATGAGCTTTAAATGCCAATATTAGCATAGTTAGCATTGATAGCAAAACTTGAAAGCCTAAAAACTTTATAAACATGCAAAATTCGGCACATATTGATTCCTGAATGTAGTCAAGACATCCTTCTTGACTACCTTCGGTGTCGCTGTAATTAAAAGAAATACTCGATTTGTTACGTAAAGCAGGCAATTCAAAACTTTTTTAAATTGCCACAGAGTCAGGACCTCGGTTTAACATCGCACCTGAAAAACGGTGCAGTTTTTACAGTATAGTGTCCCTGGCACTATGCTGGGGCATTAGGACCCACACAGACCGAGCGCCCCCTGTTGGCCTCACTAATACCACTTCCAGCAGCAAACTTGGTTTTCCCCAGGAGGTCTCCCATCCAGGTACTGGCCAGGCTCAACACTGCTTAGCTTCAGTGGGAAACCAGGCGAGAGCGCCAGGGAGATTTGGCAATAGTCCAACCTTCCATTACTGCTCCATAAAATCATGAAAAATTCAGTTTCTTCTCTTCCTTTTACTATCTTGAATTATAGAATTACTCCTCACCTGTTTCCTCTTCACCTTTCTGGCTTTTGCAGGGCACTCCACACCACTGGGCTTTTTTTCAGTGACTTACTGATTCCAACTTCATCATTATACTTTGTTCAGAGCTAAATCAGCAGTCCCTGGTCTAGCTCATTATATACCATTATGTTCTTCTCTCAGGCAATTGACTCTGCTCATGGCGCCCAACCAGCCGTGAAGTGTTAGCATCATCTGATTAAACATTACTTTAACAGTCCAAACAGATCCATGTGCTAAACCTCTGTAATGTGGCGTACTCTGCTTACCTACTTCACATTGGTATTCCAGTGGGAAAAAAACCCCAAATAAGATAAAAATGGTAATTTTGACTTAGAGAAGTGATTTCATATTTCGCAATATTTTAGTTTGTGTATGTTTTAATGGTGATCATAACTTGTGTGCTACTTTTACTACTTGTACAGTTACTTGGCTCCGCCCCTAAGCCTTAAGGGTTTCCAGATCGGCAGCATTTTGGTGCTGAAACCAGTTTTTTTCAGTTGAGACTGGAAATTTTCAGATTGTCAATTAAAAATGGTTACAGCTTCTCTCCTAAATCACACCAAGACGTCCTCTATAGTCGCCTGATTGTGTGTTTTTTTTTTTTTTATATATTTTTTGCACAATAGCAAGGCGAGAGTGATTATATATCTTAAGAGAGGGAATACAAACACCGAAAATCTGATCTCTTTGGCTGATTGGGATTCTGATTAACACTCCAAGATGGATTTTCTCCACTTAAATGCAGCGTTCCTCAACTCCACTTCTCTACACCACAAGACTGTAGAGTTTCTACTGCTCTCACAGTCTGTTTTCAGCCTGTCAAATGCATGATGGGATGAGTTCTGGGCTCGTCATCCTGACAGGTTACATTTCCTCTTAGGAAAAATGCTTCTTCAAATGCTTCTTTATTAGATAACTAAGGGTTCTTGGCATCCTTTACAGTGTTCTGCTTGGTACACTTTACATTTACATTACATTTATTCATTTAGCAGACGCTTTTATCCAAAGCGACTTACAAATGAGACACTCACACACCAATGGTAGCAGAGCTGCATGCAAGGTGCTAGCTTGCCATCGGGGGCAACTTAGGGTTCAGTGTCTTGCCCAAGGACACTTCGGCATGGGATCACCCGGGCCGGGATTCGAACCACCAACCCCACGATTAGTGGACAACCCGCTCTACCGACTGAGCCACAGCCGCCCACTTTATTTGTACTTTATTGTACAAAGCACTCTGCGTGGTACTTCATATAACCTCAGTGCAAAAAGGACATCTTAGCAACGGATAATATCCTAAATATAGTCAAATGTATTTAAAATGTCTTATTATAAGATTACAATGAACCAAATATAACATTACGAATCTTGAAGTTGTCTTGTTCTATTGGCAGATTGTTTTTACAGATTGTTTAATTTCTAGAACGAATCAAAACGATCTAAGATGGAATAAGAATGAAAGATTTAAAACATGCTGAGCCGTTTTTTATTTCTTGATATGTCTTATAATAAGAATTCTTTGGTTATATTCAAGATATTTTCACTTGCTTAAGATATCATTTTAGCATATGGACAAGCAAAGAGTGCGGTACGTATCGAATTGTGTCTCTTTGAGTGAACAGTATTTATTCTGGTGTCTCTGACTTCCCCTGTGCTGTATAGTGGATCAGCGAGTGGTGTTCGAAGACTCCAACACATACTACCAGTTTTCATTCGAGGAGTGTGACACGCAGGGCTGTGAGTTTCGCTCGGAGGACGAGTGGCAGAACGGAGTCAGACTGCTCATGCAGCTCGTCCCCTACGTCCAGTTCAGGGTGGTCAGTCCGTAAGTACACACACGCACACACACACACACACACACACACACACACACTGCAAAATGCATCTTAGCAAGTGTAAATCTTGATTAAAGCAAATTTATCTAATATTTGTTATTGAATTAAATATAATAATATTCTGCCTGTTTTTACTCATTTCACGCCTCATAGTTTCTGATTCTATTGGCAGATCATTTTGTTCCTTTCTAGAAATAAATGCTTAAATTGCATCTATTATGGGTTTTCAAATTTCATGTTGTGTGTTATAGAGCTGTTTGCGAATGTAAAAACATCTGCAAAGTTTCAGAAATCAAAGCGCATGACAGACGGAGTTATCGACTGCCAAAACAAGGAACCAATTCCGAACCGCTGAAACGAGTCGTTAGTAATTCCAGACTTTACTTCCTGTACTAACCTACATAGGTTTGTAACAAAAACCCCCGCCTCTGGTCTTCATCGGATGCTCGCTGAGAACAGTAGACCAATCACAACAGACTGGAACATCTGACCAATCAGAGCAGAGTATGCTCTCTGAAAGGAGACGTTTCGAATGAATCCTTTAGAACGGTTCATTTGACGGGTCGTTTGTGACACTGCGTTACACAAAGACATGCGTTATAGGCTGATTGGCATCTCTACATTGTATGTAGTGTGTGAATAAGTGTGTATGTGTGCAATTGAGCCCTGCAATCCAGGGTGTCCACTGCCTTGCGCCCCATGTCCCCTGGGATCGGCTCCAGGCTCCCTGCGACCCTGTGTAGGATAAGCCGTACAGAAAATGGATGGATGGATGGATTATGAGAGCATGTTTACAATTCTTCATTTTGTGCATCTTGTATTTGGAGTGTGTCCTGATAAGATTTTAACGCGGTAAAGTTACACTTGCAGGGTAACTGGATTGAAATCTAATTGCTGCACTGCATGTAATATGCAAATCAGCTCATAATATTGCGTAATTTAATCAATGTCCTGTGTTGATCCTTTTCCCCCGACAGCTATGGTATTAAAAAGTTTTGCCGCATAGATAATTGTCGACTTTTGGCCGGAGAAAACTCTGCTTAGACTTCAATTTGCTAAATGTGTAACCAGACTCTCTGTATTAAACAGCACAACACAGAGTGAACAGGGAATACTGCATAGATCAATTTAGGCACAGAAATAAAGCAAGCCGTAGGACAGATCGAGCTGGAATGTCTTGAATGTCAGAACTGGACCATGGAGCAATGGAAGAACGTGGCCTGGTCTGATGAATCACGCTTTTATTTACATCATGTGGACGGCGGCATGTGTGTGTGTGTCGCTTACCTGGGGGCGAGATGGCACCAGGATGCACTATGGGAAGAAGGAAAGCTGGTGGAGGAAGTATGATGCTCTGCACAATGTTCTGCTGGGAAACCTTGACACATACTTTGACACATATCACTTACCTAAACATTGTTGCAGACCAAGTACACCTTCATGTTAAAGGTATTCCCTAATAGCAGTTTGCCTCTTTCAGCAAGATAATGCGCCCTGACACAATGTAAAAACTGTTCAGGAACGGTTCGAGGAACACGACAAAGAGTTTAAGGTGTTGACTCGGCCTCCAAATTCCCCAGATCTCAATCTGATCGAGCATCTGTGGGACGTTCTGGACAAACAAGTCCAATCCATGGAGGCCCCACATCACAGCTTACAGAACTTAAACTGCCAACATCTTGGTCCCAGATACAACAGCACACCTTCAGAGGTCTTATGGAGTTCATGTCTGGATGGGTCAGAGCTGTTTTGGTGGCACAAAAGGGGGCCTACACAATATTAGTCAGGTGGTGTTAATTTTATGTCTGGAGGAATATTAAATAGAGAAAACAAAAGGGTCTGAATACTTGTTTTTCTTTACTGCAAATACTGGCAAGAAGTGGTATTTATTCTTCACCCAAATAGAACAGTATAATATTAAGATCACGAGTGGCATCTGTATAAATCACTAATTAGCAATTTGAGCGATTATTCTTTTATGCATACATGTGTGTTCTATAATTAGTGTATGGTGGATTTGATTATGAGGTCATGATTACTGTCTTTTTACTCATAACATCAAGCTAAATAAAGTGTATTTAAATCCACTTAAAACATCTGTTTTAGGAGGGCGCACGGTGGCTTAGTCGTTAGCACGTCCGCCTCACACCTCCAGGGTCCGGGGTTTGAGTCCCGCCAGGGCCATGTGTGTGTGGAGTTTGCATGTTCTCCTCGTGTGTCGGGGGTTTCCTCCGGGTACTCCGGTTTCCTCCCCCAGTCCAAAGACATGCATGTTAGGCTGAGTGTCTAAAGTCTCTGTAGTGTATGAATGTGTATGTGATTGTGCCCTGCGATAGACTGGCCCCCTGTCCAGGGTGTACCCCACCTTGTACCCAATGCTCCCTGGGATAGACTCCAGGTTCCCCGTGACCCTGAAAAAGGAGTAAGCGGTTGAAGATGGATGCATGGATCTGTTTTAGGAGCTTCTGAATTTGTGTTATTATGGTGATAATCCCTCTCCAGATTTACTCCTCGTTCTGTGAGACTCAAAAAATGCATGAAAGTGTAAACAGGGTCATAAGCAGAAATAATGACACTCGCGGTACATCCATGATGTACGAAAATGAGAAAAAGGAGAAATGAGTCGTCGCTCCTCTCTATTTTTTTTTAGCCTGTTAATGAACATGTAAATGTTTCTGCGGATTTCAAAAGCCATCTGAGAAGAGAACACATCATAGAGAAGAAAGACGGGAAAGCCGGGAGAGAAAAAAAAAAAAAAGCACACTCGTATACCTCTCTAATTCTTTGACAGGGTGAAGCAGGGTAAAAATCAGTCTGAATACTATATTGATAATATGTGAAAAAGACACAGACATGGACACACAGTGTGGTGTGAACACAAACACTTGCGCATTATCGTGTTAGATTAAGGCGACGCTTCCCAAGTCTGACCTTGTGCCGGACACCAGCTCATGCTCTGTGTTTGCAGTCGACTAATGATTCACCGTGGCTGGATGTGGGTCAGTGTGTGACGTCATCCCCAGATAGAGCTGTGTGTCCTTCTCTGCTCTCAGATCAACATGTAATTCACTCTGTTTCTGAAGCTAACAACCATGCTACCTCGAACATAGTTAGAACTTTATATAATGTAATATAATATCTAATTATTAGATTATCATAAAACATGAGCTGATTTAAGCCTAGAGTATTTATGGAGTATAAGAATGCAAAGACATGCATGGTAGGCTGATTGGCGTGTCTAAAGTGTATGTAGTGTATGAATGGGTGTGTGAGTATGTATGTGATTGTGCCCTGTGATGGACTGGCACCCTGTCCAGGGTGTACCCCGCCTTGTGCCCGATGTTCCCTGGGATAGGCTCCAGGTTCCCCGTGACCCTGATAAAGGAGTAAGCGGTTGAAGATGGATGGATGGATGGAAGAATGCTAGTTTTGCTAATTAGTTTCAAAGGTCTTAATATATCAGTGAATAATTGTATTTATTTCAAGTGTTCATTTCTAGAAAGAAACAAAATGATCAGTCGTGAGTCATGTGATTTCCACCCCAACGCGTGCACACGCACGCCAATACAGACACGTATATCTGGATCTTTCTTGTGTATTTCTGGATCTTTCCTGTTTTATTTCCGACCTCAGCTTGTGAACCCTCAGTGATGTTTACACCTTCCTGATCATGCGGAAATAGGTGTGATGAGTGATTTCACCAGTTTTTTTTCTCTCCACTCATTTTCATTTTCACTTTCTTTATCTTCTCCTCACGTGATGACACGTGGGGTTTTACTGTGCATGTTGCCGGGTGAATTGTGCTGGATTGTGTGTGTGGAAGATGCATATTTTCAATAAGCATTTTTAAAAATGTATTGTATGTATTGTGAATGTGTTTATATCTGTATGTGCGTGTGTGTGCATGTGCACGAATGTGTGTGTGTGTGTGTGTGTGTGTGTGTTTCATGAGAACTCCAGACCTGTGGGTAGTGTTAGAACATGCCATGCTATTGGTAGCTGAACTGAAAATTTCACACCGCTGAGAGGGGTGG
>JAFFST010055381.1:7109-18874 GCA_022414735.1 Noturus placidus
ATGGCAAGCTAGCACCTTGCATGCAGCTCTGCTCCCATTGGTGTGTGAGTGTCTCATTTGTAAGTCGCTTTGGATAAAAGCGTCTGCTAAATGAAGAAATGTAAATGTATAATAATTGTAAAAAAAATAAAGGTTACTACTTCACGGATTTCGCCTATCACGGGTTCTTTTTGGAACTTAACCCCCGTGAAAAACGAGGGTTCACTGTATATTCAATTATAAGCAAAGATAAGGAGTAAAATAAAGTATATTAAATGACCAAAAAGCGCAAATTAATTTAAATTTTAATCGAAATCAGCAGGAGCCTCCAGCTTAGTGTCCTACTCCATTCGAACCCGAATTCCATAATTAGTTTGATATCTAACATGATGAAGGACATTTGATGAGATGTGACATATATAAAAAAAAGGTATTTGCAGAATTTATATTAATAGTTCACATTTTTGTCAGCTTGAAGAAGAAGTGCACAGACTAGGACTTTGAACTTGTGAAACGTCCATAAGCTTGGTCCAGTCAGGGAGGTTGTGGAGGACACATCTGCAGAAAACTTTGAAGTAATGTACAGAAAGGTACCTGAACAAAGGAGAAGCAAGACTATGCCGCATACGAACAGGATAACAACAAAAGTTTGACAATCAGATGCTGAAACACAGAAACTTATAAATTGGTGCTTATCAGGGTGAAACGAGACACAGGTGCAAGTGATATAAAACATACCATGTGCTGGGGCTGATGGGAAGTGTAGTTCAGTGCCCCTTCTGTGCTATGATGACATTTCCATGAAAGAAGAAAGTCTACATTCATCTCTGTTGAAACATAAATACTGTTATTTAAAATGCAACATTACAAATAAGCTAAGTGAATTAAGGATTTGTTAAATAAATAGACTGAATTTTACCATAACAAAAATATTTACAGCTTGCAAAATCCTTGAAATGCCTTCTGGCTTTAACTATAACAATAGCAAATCACTGTAATTACACTAAGTTGTGAACAAGAATAATTTTCTAAGATGTAATGCAAGCAACAGTAAAAATTTTAAAGGTTAAACACACTGACGAGCTCCACTTCTATTTAAACTTCCACTGTTCATGATTGACCCTGTCCAGGGTGTACCTTCTACCTACTTGTGTTAAGGGATGTTATTTGACTTATTTAGTAATACTTTTCTGTATTTGTAGTTAAGATTGTGTCGATTAAAGCTGGCTCTGATTACACTGAATGAAGGATTGTGTAAATGTTTTTTTTAATACAGCTTATGTATGGTGTGAAGTAATGCTATTCATACAGGTAAAAATAAGGTATTATATTGTTTAACCCTCCTGTTATGTTATGGGTCAATTTGACCAATTTCCACATTTGAGATGTCTGAAATAGTGGTTAATCTCCGTTTTTCTCTTTGTATTATTATTATTATTATTATTATTATTATTATTATTATTATTATTATTTTAACTTAGGGTCATGAACTTATATGAACTTATATGGGGCGGCTGTGGCTCAGTCGGTAGAGCGGGTTGTCCACTAATCCACTAACCGTGGGGTTGGTGGTTCGGATCCCGGCCCGGGTGATCCCATGCCGAAGTGTCCTTGGGCAAGACACTGAACCCTAAGTTGCCCCCAATGGCAAGCTAGCACCTTGCATGGCAGCTCTGCTACCATTGGTGTGTGAATGTGCTCTCATAAGCCGCTTGTAAATGTAAAAATGATATTTCTGTAAAGCTGCTTTGAGACAATGTACCATTGTAAAAAGCGCTATACAAATTGATAAATTATTATTAATTATAATTATATGTAAATATTTCTTCTTATGGCTTGTCTCGGACAGCACTGCACTGAAATACAATAACATTAAAAAAATCCAAAAAACAACAATAGAACCTCAATCAGTAAGATAAATACAATCATAATTCTTCAGATACTTTTTATTATTATTATTATTAATGACGTTAAGAGATTTTAGCAAGAAAGTCATCAAAACAAGGCGAAATCTTGAGCAATTTGTTTTTATGAATTTTTTTATATTTAAAATAAAATATAAATTAAAATATATCTTACGATGAAAAAGTTACATCATATTTTATAAAAGATGATAAATAGCAGCTTAAGTCCTCCCACACCAAGAGGAGAATCAGTCTGAGCTCGAGCGCGCCTCGTAACGTCACAGCGTTTACTCTCATATCGCGAGAGTTAGTCAAGGTCTTCACGCGGTCAGCGTGCACGAGCGTGGTAGAGCGCTTCCTTCCTAGCCGAGTTGTAAAGTGAGAGAGGAGCGCGTGGCGCAGCGAAAGAACCTCAATATGGTGAGAACTCTTGTTGATGTGTTAATTTACTTTTAAATACATGCATAAATAAATAAATAGATAGATGTTTTATTGGATGGGTATAATGTTTAAATGCATTAGCGAGAATGTTTAGTTCACATTAGGTGAGAAATAACGTGTTTTAAGTCGAACCGTACCGTTAGTTAGCATAGTTAGTTAGCTGAATCTAGGTTGGGCCTGTTCGCTTGTTATGTAGCGCAGTCTTTCTTTCTAGCTAATAATAATAATAATAATAATAATAATATTTTATTACTATTTACTTCATTTATAGTAATGTCTTGGTTTATGTTTTGGGTAGGAACATAGTTTTTGCAGTGCAGGCCTGGCGCGTTAGTAAGGCCTTGTCTTGAATTTTTTTAATCGCCTGAAAGCCGTGATATCTTCTATTAAATGAATATATATTTTTTAATTCTTTGATTTCTGCTAAACATGATATTTTCTCTGTTTTGGAAATAAAATGAGGGGCTAGCCACGCATTCATTTTTTGTGCTGCAGGAGATACACGTGGTCTGATTGGAGAAACACGTGGTCTGACTTTAGCTGCCCACTTTAACTGACGTGCTAAAGGACTGTGTTTTTTTTTTCCTTGTAATTTTATTTTAATGAATCACTTTAGACCGCTTATGGTGCGCTGTGATCCGCTACTTTATTCCACGTACGTTGAAAAAGAAAAAAATAGTTTTGCAGACAGGACTCAAATATGCGTTGATGCCACGTGGAGCTTCCTATAGAAGTCTAGGGTGCGGGCCCCCCCCCCCACACACACACACATTTTTAAAGTCAGATCAATGCTAAACTTTTGAGATGTTGGTCATTTGTCCTCCGTGCAGGTGCTGCTACACGTGCTGTTCGAGCATGCCGCTGGATATGCGCTGTTCGCCGTGAAGGAGGTGGAGGAGATCGGCATGCTGCTGCCTCAGGTCTGCAAAAACATCCACCGTCATGCTTCACCTACTCCACCATCTTTTATCTGCTAGAGCATTAAAAGCTTCTTTTTGTAATATCCACAAAACAAAAACCTGTATATATGTCTGATCCATCGTGTTTTTGCTCAAGAGCATTTCAGAGAAATTTTATATATCTGATGATATAAGCCACAGTTATGTCCAGAATGAGGTGTGTACTGATGTATCAGAAGTAGAATGTGAATTTGATGGTGTGTTGGGCCAAGAAAGAGTGAAAAGGTGACGATCTTTGGTAATGAACCGGTAACCATTGGGAATGTTGAGATTTCTGAGTCTGGAAATGTTCATCACCCTGATCCACAAGAATTGGATTCCAGATTTTACACAAACGATGTAATCACAATGATTAGAAAGTACATCCTGAACCCCGAAAAGCTGTTTCTCAACTTGTTTGGTTGCTTTCCACTTGTGCATCCTTTTTAACGCCAAGCTGTGTTCTGCTCAGGTGGAGGAAAGCATCCTGAACATCGGTAAATTCAACAGCGTGGTGAAACTGGCAGCTTTCTTCCCGTTTAAGTCTGCTCAGGCTGCCCTGGAAAACATAAACGCCATTTCAGAAGGTATGCTCGTATTAGTTTGAGATTTCCGAATCTCAGATGTTGTGATGCATCAATAATCTGTCAATCCACTGAGTCACTGTGCTGACAGCATTTCATGAAACTGAACACCTGAACAAAATATGATGTATACTGAAAGCACCATGGTCAGAGTAGCTTGGATAACTTGGTGCCTGTTTTTTATTTTTTATGGGTAGGAGTCGTCCATGCTGACCTTAAGCTGTTTTTGGAGACAAGCTTGCCTTCAGGAGGCAAGAAGAGGGCGGCGATGTTGGGGGCGTCCGACGGCAAGATCGGCGCAGCACTACAGGAGGAGCTCGGCGTGTCCGTCCAAACC
Source organism: Noturus placidus (assembly GCA_022414735.1). Lineage (NCBI taxonomy): Eukaryota > Metazoa > Chordata > Actinopteri > Siluriformes > Ictaluridae > Noturus > Noturus placidus. Next base: position 11,293 of record JAFFST010055381.1, read on the forward strand.
GGAGGGGTGGTGGCGGAGATTCTCCGAGGTTTGTTGAATGCATGTTCATCTGAAACTGTTTTGGCAGTACCGCCTCTAATGATGTATCTACATCCACTGACCTCTGATGTGTCATACTGAAAAACTGAACCATTGGCTGTATACTACGAAAGTGTGACTTGGTCACCGTTTTGGTTTGGTGCTGATGTCTTGGTGTATTTTCTGTCCTCAGGTGTGCGCTTGCACTTTCACTCTCTTGTCAAGGGCCTCACGGCTCAGGCTGCGTCCAAAGCACAGCTTGGTCTGGGTCACAGTTACTCCCGGGCTAAGGTCAAGTTCAACGTGAATAGAGCTGACAACATGATCATCCAGTCCATCGCCTTGCTCGATCAGCTGGACAAGGATATCAACACGTTCTCCATGCGTGTTCGGTATGCTGGCTAGTTTGAATGGTGGTGTTGTGCTTATGGGGACTAATATCGGGCTCGGCTGCTTGTCTCTGCATGGTGTGTGAGCCCGGATGATAACTGATTTAAACTATCCCTAAACGTCTGCCTGATTTATGTAACACATTTTTAAACTGTGGTTTGCTACCCCTCCATGTCATCAACAGACATATTTACGTGTAATCCGGCCCAGATTATTCCATTTTCAGTTAAATTAGTTGCTTGTAAATGCCCTGACTGCCAAAATTTGTTCTGTTTAGTTATCAGGAGGTATTTTTTGTATGTTAAACACCTTTACTTACATGATAGAACCGGTGTGCGTATTTGCGGTGTTGTGTGATCTGCAGCCTCCAGACTCTTACCACAGACAGCATCCCCTATAGTGCTGGCTATATAGAAAGAGGAGGGATACCAAATGCCGTTCTGGGGCAAAATTCAGTCTGTCTGAGGCAGATCACCACCTGAGGGCGGAGACAACCAGCTTGGTTCGGATTTCATACCAATTCTCTGCCTGTGGTTTGGGTCAGCTTTGGTTAACCCCCCAACCATTGGTTTTGTGTTCAGTGAGTGGTATGGCTACCACTTTCCTGAGCTGATCAAGATCGTAAGTGACAACGCCACATACTGCAAGCTGACCAAGTTCATCGGGAACAGGAAAGAGCTGAGTGAGGAGAGCCTGGAGCCTCTTGAGGAGATCACAATGGACAGCGCTAAAGCCCAGGCGATCCTGGATGCATCCCGCTCATCTATGGGTGAGTTGAACACGTCTATTGTTATTTAGGAATTTTATCCGACTCAGAAGTCATGATGTTTTTTTTTATAATCTGTCAATCCACTGAATCCATGTGATGCCAGCTTATCATTTCACTGAACATCTGAGTAGCTTTAGGATGCCATTGAAAAGCTGAGAAATGTGGGGTACATGTATTAGCACTTTGTTTCTTTGTCCCAGGAATGGACATCTCCCCCATCGACCTGATCAACATCGAGAGTTTCTCCAGCAGAGTTGTGTCCCTCACAGCTTACAGACTGGGGCTGCATGAGTACCTGCGCTCCAAAATGTCTCAGGTGGCCCCCAATCTGGCAACCCTCATCGGTGAAGTGGTGTGTTAATACAATCAATGGTCACTTAAAAAATGTGCATACATATTTGTCAACCCGTTTAGATTTGCTTTGGAAAGAATCCCAACGTAGCTAACATAAGTCTCAAATGTTCCCGTTATATAGTTTGTGAAAGTATAGTAACTAATAAAGTTTGGATGATTGTTACAACAACCAGCAAAACATCATGCTTTCCTCAGTGGATTTTTTGTTTTGTTTTGTTAGCTTAGCCTCTTCACTCTAGTGCACATTAGGCACCCAATACATATAGGGAAAAAATTTTATACAATCTAATCCTCCGCTCGAGCTATATTTAACACACTTGCTTATGATCTTTGCTCTCAGGTTGGCGCTCGTCTCATCTCCCATGCTGGGAGCCTGACTAACCTAGCCAAGTACCCGGCCTCTACGGTGCAGATCCTTGGAGCGGAGAAGGCCCTGTTCAGGTATTGGGGCTCCCCGTACCTGCTGGGGTTTCAGGCAGCTGCTGTGATGGCAGGGCAGAGGCAAAGCTACAGTGGTTGATTTGAGTGTGCCTGAACACACCAAAAGCGATCCTGCTCTTTTTATGCTAACCTCCCCTCTAGTTTGAGCAGCTGCCCAGGGCTCGGAGAGGTAGTGCCCGTGTAGCCACGAGTGTGCGTTTCGAGTGGTATTTCGTTTAGCACTGTTTCAGTGCTGTAACTTGTTCCCTAAATCCAGGGCTCTGAAGACGAGAGGAAACACCCCAAAGTACGGTCTGATTTTCCACTCCACCTTCATTGGCCGCGCTGCTGCCAAGAACAAGGGTCGCATCTCTCGTTACCTCGCTAATAAGTGCACCATCGCCTCTCGGATCGACTGCTTCGCCGGTGAGACTCTTTCTCAGGGCAGTGATACCTAGTGATGGTGGTTTTTACGGTAATGCTATTTGACTTGATGAGCTGGTTGCGATTAATCACTTACTAGTATAATATTAACTTCTCATGCTCATCGCTGGTTGTAACCTGAATTTGCTATGATGTCATTTATTTTTCGTCAACAGTATTCCGCCCTGCTAGGGGTGGATGTTGAAATATCAATCTGAGCAAATTTTATTTGAGCAAGTCGAATAAAAAGGTGCGTACTTGAGTCGATCCGTTGCTAACTCTTAGATTCGTCATTCCAGACGTTCCTACTAGTGTGTACGGAGATAAACTGAGAGACCAGGTAGAAGAACGGCTAGCGTTTTACGAGACTGGTGAGACGCCGAGGAAGAACGTGGATGTCATGAAAGAGGCGGTTGTACAGGTTAGTTTGCAGTTGGAGTTTCTTTTGTGGTTCCCTGCTGTGAATGATGACTTTATTTTACCCTGACTCTGACATGGAGGCAAAAGAACTGATTTAATGAGCCTGACACAGCAGAGTGCTTCTGAATATTTCTAAAGCCTGAACTCGTGGCTGGTTGTTATTTATTGATGAGGGTTTTTTTTTTTGTTTTACTGTAGGCTGGTGAAGTGGCAGCAGAGATGAAGCGCAAAATTGTGAAGGAGGAGAAGAAGAAAAAGAAGCGTGAGAAGAGAAAACTCGAAGCGCTGTCCGTAGCCGAGGGAGATGAGGAAGCGGATGAAGCCAAGGTCAAATTGAACACGGATGCTGAGACACAAGTAAGTGAGCCATTTTGTACTGTGCTCCAAATGGCATGACTAGACTAGAGGCAGGATCTTAACACAGCACTGTCTCTGCAAAGGCCATGCCAAAGAAAAGCTGCTCCGAACCATTGAAGGGCCCCTTCCAGTGGGTTTGGTCACTGAAGTGAGCAGGACACCCCCCCCCCCCTTTTTTTTTTTTATTTAAAGGAAGAAATGAACTTGTTGGTTTGTGTCTAATGTTTATTTTTTGTCCATCTGAAGGAAAATGGAAAGAAGAAGAAGAAAAAGGTGAAAGTGGAGGAAGAGGAAGAGGTGGTGACAAATGGTCAGGAAGAGGTAGCACCTCAGAAAAAGAAAAAGAAAAGAGAGTACAAATCTGTCAAACTGGAGCCAGAGGTGAAGGAGGAAATTGAGGAACCTGAACCCGAGCAGACTGACAAGAAGAAGAAGAAGAAAAAGAAGGCAGCTGAATAATGAAGCCACCCTTAAATAATGATATATATATTTTTTAACCCTGTACAGTTGTTTTATTTGTTTTCTAGAAGAAATCCTGTTCAGAATGAACTACGAAAACTTTCAGTTCTTTATCATTTTCCTTTAAGACTTTGAGCATCTGAGTGAGCACTGTGCCTCGAGTTCAGATTAGATCAGTCTGCCCATTTGATACGTAGTGCATCTCTCAGCTGTTATTGTCCATGCTAATGTAAATATTTTGTCTTAACAAAACAAGGGGTCCGATTAAATGATCCATAATGGAAACTATCTACCAGTTATATAAAACTGTCTTGGCTTGTATTTGATTGGACTGTAAAGACCACTGCGGCTGTTTGAACCGCTAGTATTTAATGTCTTCATTGTACATTTTATTAGGTGAAAATAAAAGCTATCATTTTCCATACCAGAACGGTTGCCATTCATGTGCGAGATCTTATTAGCCTTACATTAAGATTTTGCACTCATAGGTTAAATTTTTTTTCTTCATAAATTAATAATTTGCTGTAAGGTGAGAACTGTAGCCAGTTGAGTGCTGTTGTGGGTAAAGAAATTTATTCCAGTCTCTGTGGGCACTGCTATGATGCAAAGTTACATTTTTGTGTTGACGTTTATGCAAGCACAATGTAGTAAAAAAAAAAACCACATTTGATCACGTAGTTGAATTCAACCAACAATTCTATTGTAATTCTCAGTCACAGATGATTGATTCAAATGATCTGTTTGTGTGTAACAAACATTTTTATGCTGCTGTTTTCAGGTCATCTGTCCATGCATATGTCCAAGATTCACCTTAGGAATTATAGAGAACTGTCAGTTTAACCCCCGGATAATTAGATTTTGACATTGATTCAAACAGGGTCAATGTGACTCAAGTGTATGATTTAAATGTTTACAATTGGGCCGATAAATCCATTTATTTCATTAGAAAACTAACATTTACAAATATTCTCAAATTCCTCAAGAAATCTGCAAGCAATTCTAGAAAGAGCAAAGGTCTATTTCCAAGATGCTAAAATAAAAATATTTTGACATATTTGCTTTGAGTTTTGATGACTTATTCTAAAATGTGGACGAAAAAAAGTGTTTCTAAACTCTTGATCGGTAGTGTATATTTTCAGGGTATTTCTGCCATACAAATTAGTATGAAGGACCTGGTGTACACCATTGGCATCAACTTAATTAGTGTGTAAGAGATGTTCAAAACTCCACTTAATAGAATCTACTGTAACACCCCCAAACGTCATGTCCAGCTTAGTAACTCACGCGAGATGGAGAAATAAGACGTGGTCATATTTTATTTTGACAAGGGTAAAATCAATGTTTAAGCCAAATATCAGGATAAAGGAGGGATTCACAAGTGAAGGGGATGTGAAAGTTCAGCCTTGAACTTAAAAGCCCCCTCAATTCAAATAATAAAAAAAAAATTCACAGGTCAATGAGGTGCATGGGTACGATACAAAAAAAGTTTTAAAAATAGGCTTCACCATCAAATGATGCTTAGCGATAATGTACACCATTGTTAAGTTCATGTATGTATACAAAAAAAAAAAACTCCCACACTGTCATGAAGTTGGGTTGTGTTCAAGTAATATGCACCTTCCATTTTAGTACTCAAGTTCTCATCCTCATACCATAATCTTTTGAAATGAACAGAAAACGGTCCTTCAAAGCAAAAAAATGCCGTAAACCACATTTCATATTCTACCAATACATATATACTGTATAAATACATACATAAATATATTTTACATACAACAGCCAAAACTTGGAAAAGGGTGTAGATGAGAACTAGGGGATGGGAGATGGTAGTGTGTGTGTATGTATGTATGCAGCTCTCACACTATTTAATTGCCCCAGTAGGGAGAGCTGCCGTAGCTGGATTTGTTGACCTGGGTCTTCTGCTGCATGCTGCTGCTCTGGTTCCTCTGATTCGGCCCACCCTGCACACACACATAGAGCACTTAATTATCACGCATTTAAACATTCTCCATACAACATTTTTTGTCGTATACTTTCCATTAATTCCATTAGAGCTGCAGCTTACACAGTATAGTGATGTTTATGCTCTAGTGTTAGTGTTCTTACAAAAAGCTGTGCTATTCCGTCTGAGAAACTGCAAGGTCATGTACGGAACGCGACTTTCCCAAACACTGAAAATCCCATCAGAAATTAGCATTGTCTATGTAAACAAAAGTTACATAGAAAGTCAATTTCAAGGTCTCAGCTTTAAAGAAGTTTAAAGCAGTTGAATCTTTCGTGAGATCTTAAAATGGCGCCTGAGATTTGGGTTTAAATTTCTTTCACAGACGTCGTTAGTCCGTTGTCACTTGGGTTAACGGCTTCCTACGTTACCCACGATGCTGTCTGACAACTGCTGATAGTGGTGCCAGTGGGATTTAGCCTTCGCTTTATCTCTACCTAAAGCGTTGGTTTCCGTGTGCATCGGCACGACGTGCACGTTATGAATCCGATAATTGTCCGACTCGGGCAGTTCGTGCGTGTTTTTTGACCGACCTGTCCGTCCTGGGTGAGGTGGTGGTGCAGCAGCTGAGAGTGGGGCTGCTGGTGAGCAGGCAGGATGTGCAGGAACGGACCTGGAGCGTAACCAGGGGCACCTCCGGGGTTCAGAGGTCCTGTACCCCCTAAAGCCGAGGGCAGGTTGAACGGAGGTGGTGTGCCGGCGTGGAAACCCTGTTTATCAAAGGACTGCAACCAGAGACGACAAAAGAACAAGTTGTCTGAAGTAAACACCTTCACATCCTTAAAATCATCCAGGATATAAAACTAAAACATGTAACAAGTGGGGGCCACTACCTGAGTCTTGTTGTAAACAGTTCCGCTGATGTCGGGCACGCCCGAGTTACTGGATGTCACAGAGACACCTATGGAGTATAATATGTAGAATATTAATTTCATTTAATCATGGAGATGTTGGGTCAAACTCATATTTGTGCCTTTTAGCACCTTTTCCTGGGCCAGAAGCAGCAGATTTGGCCTGTGTCTGAGAGCTGTTGCTGTACCCTTTACTGTATTCTGCTCCCGCTGGGCCTTGTGTCAGGTCATCATACCCTTAAACATGAATTAAATAAATACACAAGACACGTTTATTTAATGCAAATGAAATATTACTGATTCTGATTGTGCAATACCATATATGTATATATAAAGTATCTCACATTTATGTAAATATTTGATTATAACTTTTCATGAGAACACTGAAGAAATGACAATTTGCTACAGTGTAAAGTAGTGAGTGTACAGCTTGTGCAATAGTGTAAATTTGCTGTCCCCTCAAAATAACTCAACACAATGCCATTAATGTCTAAACTGCTGGCAGCAAAAGTAAGTACACCCCTAAGTGAAAATGTCCAAATTGGGCCCAAAGTGTCAATATTTTGTGTGACCACCATTATTTTGCAGCGCTGACTTAACCCTCTTGGGCATGGAGTTCACCAGAGCTTCACAGGTTGCCACTGGAGTGCTCTTCCACTCCTCCATGACGACATCACGGAGCTGGTGGATGTTAGAGACCTTGTACTCCTCCACCTTCCGTTTGAGTATGCCCCACAGATGCTCAATAGGGTTTAGTTCTGGAGACAAGCATGGGCAGTCCATCACCTTCACCCTCAGCTTCTTTAGCAAGGCAGTGGTCGTCTTGGAAGTGTGTTTGAGGTCGTTATGCTGGAATACTGCATACTGATCATGCTCTGCTTCAGTATGTCCCAGTACATGTTGGCCCTCATGGTTCCCTCAATGAATAGACTAGAGTGCTGCCAGCATTGCTGCAGAGGTTGAAGTCTCCAGTGGCAAGCTGTGAAGCTCTGTGTCTGTTAATTAATGTCTGTGTGTTGAGTTATTTTGAGGGGACAGCAAATTGACACTGTTACACAAGCTGTATACTCACTACTTTATATTGTAGCAAATTGTCATTTCAGTGTTGTCACATGAAAA
>JAFFST010055384.1:7705-17852 GCA_022414735.1 Noturus placidus
ATTTACAAATTGCATTTTGTGTTTACTTTTGTTGTCCTTGACTATTGTTTAAATTGGTTTGATGTTCCGAAACACTTAAGTGTGACAAACATGCAAAGGAACAGGAAATGAGGAAGGGGGCAAACACTTTTTCACACCACTGTGTATATATATATATATATATATCAATAATATCCTTTTGCCTGTCAGTTGTTGTTCTTTTCTTTCATGTTTGTTAGTATTTCCTTCTCATTTCGATGTTCCTTCCTTCAGATCGTTCTTCATTGTCTGAATAAAACACATCTGTATGTAGTGCATCACATTACACTCCAACTCAGTCTCTCTTCTTTCTCTCTTCTCTCTCTCTCACTCTCTATCCTGGTTTTTAGGAACGAGCTGGAGAGACAGTTTCTGGAGCTGCTGCAGTTTAACATCAACGTGCCGTCGAGTGTTTATGCGAAGTACTACTTTGATCTGCGGTCGCTGTCTGAGGCCAACAACCTGAACGTCCCTCTGGAGCCTCTGAGCAGAGACAAGGCCCAGAAACTAGAGGTGAGAGCTCACACTTCCTTCTGATCGCTTCAGCTTCATCACACTGGAACATCTGTCTGAACATCTGGCTTTTCAGCCTTTTCCTAGTCCATCTCCAAGTCCATGTGATTCACACTTTCCCGTCATGTTTAATAGTTTTCCAGAACAGAAGATTAGCTACTGCAGACTGTGTGTTCCTCGGCAGCGGAGAATAAATCTGTTAGCCACAACGAGCTCCTTTTCTCTCCTGGCTTTTCTCATAGCTGCTCCGAGGACAAGCGCTTCAACAAGTGGGAAACACATGCTGATCTTTATTGACTGAAAGATACTGTCTATCTATCTTTCTGTCTGTCTGTCTGTCTTTCTGTCTCTTTCTTTCTTCCATACTGTCTCTTTCATTCTTTCATTGTCTGTCTGCCTGTCTGTCCGTCTCTTTCATTTTTCCATATTGTCTCTTTCATTCATTCTGTCTGTCTTTCTTTCTTTCTGTTTGTCTTCTTTCTGTCTTTCATTCATTCTGTCTGTCTTTCTTTCTTTGTCTGTCTTTCTTCTGTCTTTCTTTCATTCTGTCTGTCTTCTTTCTGTCTTTCTTTCATTCTGTCTGTCTTTCTTTTGTCTGTGCCCTACTTTCTTTCTCTTTTTTCTTTCTTTCTCTTTTTTCTTTCTTTCTTTCTTTTCTGTCTGTCTTTATTTCTTTTTCCTTTTTTTGCCTGTCAGTCCTTTTTCTTTCTTTTTCTGTCTTTTTTTTCTTTTGTGCCTTTCTTTGTCTTTCTTTCTTTGTCATTCTTTTTGTATTTCTTTCTCTTTTTTCTGCCTGTCTGTCTTCTATCTGTCACTTTTTTATTTGTCTTTCTTTCTTCCTTCCTTCCTTTCTTTGTCTGTTTGTGTCTTTCTTTCTCTTTTTTCTGCCTGTCTCAGTCTTCTTTCTTTCTTTCGTTTTGCCTCACGTCTTTCAGTCTTTCTTTCTTTCAGACTGTATTTATCTTTTCTTTTCTCGTAGTCTTTCTTTTCCAGCTTGCTTTTTTTTTGTCCGTTTGTCAGATCTTCTTTCTGTCTTTCGGTTAGTTTTTTTCTTCACTGCTTTCTTTCTTCATCTTCCTGCCACTGTCTTTCTGTAGGCTTTCCTTTGGCCTTCGTTCTTTTTTTTCTTCTGTGGGTAGAGGACGCAGCCAGGGGTCACCGTCTGACCCGCCAGTCCTCATAGTTACATGCTGCAATTGCTATAAATAACTCATTTGCGTTCTGCAGTTTTGTGGTGGTGAGGTTTAGGAATTTCATAATTCGAAACGTCTTTTGCTCTTTCTCAGGCGATCTCCAGGCTCTGCGACGACAAGTACAAAGACTTGAGAAAAGCATCCAAGAAGCGGTCAGTGAGTGCGGACAATCTCACAGTGGTGCGGTGGTCTCCCGCGATCATCTCCTAACAGTGGTTTGGAGACGCTGAGGAACGATCCAGCGACAGAGAGAGAGACTGTCCTCAAAATCGTCCTCTTCCTCCATCTGCTCCAGACAAAAACCTGCTGGATTTAACCTTCCACATGTGTCTTTGTTGTTCTGATGGCTGCTGTAAATACAGGACACCAGGACAGGACTCTAAAACCCTGATAGAGGATGGAAGGAGCGAGAGCAGCAAATGGATTGGAGGGTGAGGAACATCTCGCGTGAAGGGGTTGGAAAAGCATTCCAGCAACTCTGTGTGTCTTATATGATTGCCATTTCTCAGCTTGTTCTGTTAGGCATTTCAATTTTTTATTTGAAGGTTTGTTTTTTCTAGGTCTTCTCTGAAGCACAGGGACACATCTGACCTGACAGTAATTCAATAATCAGCCCAAAATAAGCCACTTGGGAAATCTACAGCTCTTCCAATCACGCCGTGAAAGTTGGTCTAAATTACATTTTTATGTTTTCGAGTCAAGCAGGTGTCAGGAACCTGTCGATAGAGTGACATATCACAATAAGTCTCAGAAATAAAGTTGCGAAACTGTACTTTTCCTTGTGGTTCAAAAGGTGTACCCTTGATAGTGCCACCTGAGGGACAAGGAACAGAACAGTTGAATCCCTTTAAGCAAGGTTTCATATGTATTGTACACTTTTCTGGCCACAGGCTTCAAAATCCTGAAAGTCATAATCTGATTGGTTATCCACACTTCCAGAGATAAACAAACTTACGAACACAGGATACTCATTGGGGTTTTTCCGTCAAGATCTTGTCACTCGATTGAAAATGGACATCATGGCTTGGTTTGTTTTTTTTCTTTGCGTAAACAAGATGTGTCCGCATGTTTGCAGACTGGCTCAGAGAATAGAATCTGTGGTAGTTCAGTTCTGTTCAGGCCCAGATGTGCAAAACACATTAACAGACTAAATACACCAAAGCAAAACCGAAAACCAGAAAACACGAGCGCAAATCAGAAATCGCAACAACAAATCCCAGAAAACAACAAATCGTCCATCCTTCCATCCATCCATCTTCAACCGCTTACTCCTTTTCAGGGTCACGGGGGAACCTGGAGCCTATCCCAGGGAGCATCGGGCAGAACAAGCAAATTCCGAAAACGCCACAGAAAATAGGACAACGCAACATCAAACTGATAACGCTAGAGCAAGTTCAGGAAATGCAACGATGAGATCAGAATAGACTTCAGCAAATCAAAAATGCAACAGAAATGAAGAAGACACAGCATTATGAACCAAAAACATGCCAGAAAAACCCAACAGCAAATAACAGAAAACCAAACATTACACCAGAAAACGCAACCGCAAATTCAGAAATGGTAAATGGTCTGCACTTATATAGTGCTTTTATCTAAAGCGCTTTACACTGTGTCTCACACACACACACACACACACACAGCAATGGTAGCAGACCTGCCCTGCAAAGTGCTAACTTGCCAACTTTCAGTTCAGTGTCTTGCCCAAGGACACTTCGGCATGTGGAGTCATCTAGGCCGGGAATCGAACCACCAACCCTTCGATTAGTGGACACCCCGCTCTACCACCTGATTCACAGCCGCCCACATTCTGAAACAAATTCAGAAAACATAAATTATTCAGAAAACATCATAAATTCAGAAAACGCAAAACATGATGTTCAGTAAGGACCTCCGCTTTCCATTTTGAGTTTGCTGTTGCGTCTTTCGTTTGGTAACGCGGTTTGCACTCACGCCGTCGTACGAATGGACTCTCTTCATTTCATAACATTAGTTTTTTCCTCATACGTTCTCATCGTGTCAGTTCTTTCAACCCAAACCTCGGCCGTAAAGGAATTCATGTTGTAATACGGTAATGTTAACACTGTATACGCTGAAATGCAGCAGACAAGCCAGTGTTTCTTCACTCTGCTAGAGGAAAGATCCAGTGATTTGAGGAGCGTTAGCTAGTAAAGTTAGCTATCTAGTGACCAACAAGAAAGATTGAGCAAATAATGAGGCAAAATTTGTAATTAATAATACTCTTCCTTTATTTATTCATTTTGGGTTTTTTTCAGCACAGCTTTCTCACACTTTGTATTGACCCACGCTTCCCAGGTTCACAAATGTGCTTGGCTAGAGTTCCCACAATTTACGACCCGCTACCAGAACCTTCCGCGTTTGAGTGACGAACCTTTTTATTTATTTATTTTAACATTTTTCACCCGTTCGGTTTGAATTTCCTCATCGTTGCTGTCTCACCACTTGACAATACTGGTCCTGTAATATTTAGCATCTAATCGTTATTTACTTTCAAATTGATTTCATGATTTGGGCTACTCAGCGGAAAAATGTCAATCTTCAGAAGTTAGACCTTTAACGGATTGTCCCGTTAAACCGTAGTAAAATAAACAAAAGAAGGTTTCACTGAGGTTGACGATACTTTTCTTTAATGCCTGCAAATACAAAGATTAAGTTTTATTAAAAACGTAAAAAATAAATAAATAAAAATACATCACCATACCAACGATATCTCAGACAAGTTGATCACATAATCATTTATCACGATATCGATATTATATCGATATATCGCCCAGCCCTATTTCCATATCAGATTACGAGAGGATCCCTGATGCTGTAAACATGCTGCTCGAGGCAAATCAGAGGCGCTGTAATGGTTTTATGTTAAAGCAGGAACCCCACCGGGGAGTTTGGATGCCGTCCAGGTCTTATTTCCAGTAGTCCTGGTGTTTTGTCCTCCATAAAAAGCCACAGTCTAATAAATAAATAATTAATTAAATAAATAAAAGCCACGGAGAAAGTGTGGAAACGCAGCGTTCTGGTTCGCTCTGTTGAATCTGATGGCTGAAGAAATGGACTGATGTTAATTTTTTTTTTTTTCTCAAGACATTCCATTTCGAAATCGTTTAAAAAATATATAATAATAATAATAATAATGATTGCACACCCATGGCGCGCATGTTTTTATGGGCTTGATAAATCAACTCCGTCTGATAAAGCCGACCTCGTTTCAGACTCAAACACCAAGCAATACGCAGATTCCAGAGAAATGGACACTTCTCCTCTAACAGACATTTCATATCTCGTTAAATATTGTTTCATTCAGTGTGTTCAGGAGTCAACGTTGCAAAATGATTATAATGATTTTTATTTGATTTTTCTTTTGGAGTACTGAATGTTCTATTAAATTCGTTTGATGCTCTACAGTTTGCTGTGTCCCGATTATCCCCCCCCCCCCCCCCACACCCACTGACCCGCAAGGAGTCATTTTATCATCTCCAAAAACCTAGAAAAGCCTTGAAACTGATTAAGAGGGTGTGAAGTTCCGCAGGATCCACTAGGGTTGTTACGGTTGTCATGGTTTCACGCTTAGTCACGGTGTGCAATCCAGACGGTTCGCCCTGACGTCTTCAGAATGCGTCAGACGCTTCAAATTTTGATCAAGTTCCTTACTCCGGTGGTTCGTATATTTAAAACTCCGGTGGTTCGTTTTCAGTGAGAGATGTTGACTTCTGGTGACATCAATGACCGTTGGTGACTAGATGTGGGCGTGTCCAGTGACGTGACAAAGTTGAGAAATGTTATGCAAATTTGGAGCAACTCAGTGCAGCGACTACCAATGGGAGTGAAGACAGTAGAGCGTCCGTGATCCGCCATGCTGCATGTGAGTCCGAATTGTTTCCTGGACCCAGACAGTCACAGATAGATGGCCGCAACTTCATCTCGTAGGATATCACGCATACTGTATATACACCGGTGAGTTTTATATACAATCACTCTCCCTCAAAAATGCTTAGTTTTGGCGGCAAGGAAACTGTTTTGTTGTCAAAAGTGGAACGCTAGTTGATTAAACGTTACTATAGTAGGACCTCCTACTAGCGACTTCATAGTACAGCGACAGCATGGTCCTGTTTCTCAGCAGGTAGAACGGGAGTACACAGAAAACAGTGTTTTAATTTGCTCCTGCTGTAAACGTTACATTCTCTGCTGCAGCTCCTAGCATCTACATGGTACCGCTAATCAGAACTAAACTAAACCAAAGAACTAGCGCACTGCAAGACAGTCGAAGCGATCTTAGTGAGTGTAAATAAATGTTGAATATAGTCCAGGTGATCTAACATTTCCTGTTTCAAGATGGCAAGAAACCTAATTAAAGATGATCAGACTTCTCTATAAACAATAAATCAAAGGTGTTTTGCTCAAGTTCTCAACTTCTCAAGTTTCTGTTTCTAGAAAGCTTGAAAGTAGTAAAACAATAAAAATGTCTGGAAACAGGTTTAATAATGTTCTATTTGGGTTCGTGTTCTCCTATAATAAGAAATACGAGAACTTTGACTATATGTAAAATATGTTCTCTGATAAGATGACCTTTTTATTTTGCTCTGTAGGTAGGTTAGGGGTTTTTTAAATCATGTTATAAGCTGCATTCTCTGAAAGCAATTTAGAAGAGCAATGTGATGAATACTGGCCGTGTATGATCAAATACCAATCCAAGATATCCAAATATCTTACCAAGAACCTATATATATTCTGAAATCTTCACAGTATGTGTGTATATATGTGTATGTATGTGTATATATATATATATGTGTGTGTGTATATATATATATACACACACTGTGAAGATTTCAGAATAAATGTTTCCTTTCATTTTCACCCCTGGTTTGTGTGTATTTAAAAGAAGCAATAAAACAGAAAGCGTGCGTGGTTTTTTAACCATTGCGGGCGTCCTTAAGCACGACATGAAGCACCGACTAAACTTGTTCGAATTCAAATGTTCAGTGAATGAATAATTACTTTTATTATTAAAAATCTTCACTGTAAACACCATGTAATGTAGTCTGTTAAGAGTAAGATTTGGTTGCTAAGCAACATAACTAGGGCAAAGGCCAGAGTGTTCTATGGACACCCTGCTGGTTTTAATGGAACCTGTAATGGTCCCTTTAGGTCTCTCCCAGTGATTTATCACCTTCTTTTGGTGGCGTGTTATGTCTACTGGATACCATTAAGGACCTATAGTGGTTTTAATGGTTAGTTGATGGTTTGAGGTGGTATTTGTAGTGGAACACATTAGAATTTCTGTGATGGTTTCTATTGTTGTTTTGTTTGGAGGTTTGTTTGTTTTTTGTCTCAGCAGAACAGAACAGTGGCTGTAGTGTGATGGTTTTATTGGTTTCATTTTGGTGTATTCATATAGAATTCAGTTGTCATGATGCGGTCACAGGTGTGTGATGGAGATCAAATCGGATTTTAGAGCTGAACTATTTATATTTATAATGGTTGATTAATACCGCAACTAGGTTATAATCCCGTGAAGATTTGAAACTGTAACACCCCTGAGATCCACCGCTGGATATTTCACCAGGCTTGTGTCTTTTGTTAGTAGAAACCTGACCTCGGTCTCCTTCATCTTCCTTTTTTTTTTATTTTCCCCACACTCGTAACAGTCTGATTTTACAGCATAGTGTAAAAAGTTACAGTTAAAGATGAAGTAATAATAATAATAATAATAATAATAATAATACTTGGTTGAATTACCAATTTCCAATTGATTATATTTGTATTTTTTTTTTTTACCTGATCTGTGTATATTTCCAGAAGTATTTATTTAATAATGCTATTCATTCTTATGTTATAGTATTTTTTTTTCTTCTATGGACCGCAACAAGCTCAGCTTTTTAATGATTCTCAAATCGTTACATGGTCATTCGTATTATGTGTGTATGTGTGTGTGTATGTATATATATATATATATATATATATATATATATATTGTACAGTGTGCATAGTGTGTGTACACTGAGATGTTTTTGAGAAGTCAGTATTCATCTCCTTGTTTAATTGTCTCTAAATAAATACGGGTGATGATGAGGGAGGAATCGAGTTGTTGATCAGTTTCTGACTTGAAAAGATCTTGAGATGATAAAGTGACTGAATTTGCGTGCCGTCGTTCAGAAGTGCACGAGTCTGTTGTTTTGTTTGTTTTTGTCGAATTTGTTCTCGTTAGTTTGCCGTCACGCAGAGCTCCAACAGCGAGTCGTGCTGAAAGTAAGCGTGCTCTGCCGGACTCGCCTTTTTTCTTCTCCTTTTTATGTATTTATTTTTCTCTTTTCTTCTCCCTCCCTCTGTGGACTTTGCAATCGCATTGCTTTTGTCATTCCTTTTGTGTCAACACATGAAAAGCAATTCTAGAGAAATGGTTGATATTTATCTCACGTTTGTTCCTTTTATTGCTACTATTGATTAGAAACTGTTCGTTTATGTAATACATTTCGGTCATCAATACCAGGATAAAAAGAAAAAAAAAACAAAATGAAGTTGTGTATTTTCAGAAGTCTTACTTGTGAATTGTAAGCCTTTGTGTGGTGCATGCTGTTCGGAGCTTGCACTGTCAATTGGTAAATTAAAAGAATTTATTGATTTTTAACTTCAAATGACTTTTTTTAAAATGGCGTCTAACTCTTATATAAAGGACTCTATATAATAAAGGAACTGCGCGTTACACCTGCCTGCCTGTTGGAAAACTGATAGAAATGACAAAATAGCAAAGAAACCAAGGGCTCAAAGTTCACGCTGAACCTGATGCTACCACCACCATGCTCACAGTGCGGATGGAGTTGTAGTATTATTCTACTTATTCAGCTTGCATACATGTAACAATCCACTTGGAGCTGGATGAGAGTGCTGTGCGAGTAACACTACCTCTACATAATTCCTAAACTTAACTCTGGCTGACTTTATTTCTCTCCATATTTCATCCACATGTTCACATATCTAGGGTTTGCACATGTTTGCCCCTTTATGCTCTAGGTGTTTATTTTTCATGCTGTATTTTTTATTATTTTTTTTTCCTGATTGCACACACTCACAGGAATACAAAAAATACAGCATCAACCATTCAACTCGTGCCAGAACCTCTGAACAAGATCACAAATATATACCGATATATTATGTACCGATGTGCTTACTGACAAAAAGACTAAGGCATTAAACTCAGCAGGATTCGTCTCTGAAAATGTCCTAAATGTATTTCTATATTCAACAATAAAGTTGGTTTCACAAAAGAGAGGAGGGGGAAAAGCATTTGAAATGTCGAACTTGTGGATTAACTCCCAGCTCAACACATACTCCACCCCCTATTCCTCGTAAACCAGCCTTCATTTGCATATTGGAACCTGATTAGTTCTTTTATTTTATTCCACAATGACATTTTCCCGTCACATGTTCAGTTTGTAGTTATTTCCTAAAAGAAAGCTGTTTCTGTTATGAACTTGATTTCCTTAAAAGGAATTAGGGTTTTGTTTGTTTGTTTGTTTTAAATAAATTAATCTTAGGCCCCGGTAGCGGTTCTCTGTCAGTCCTGGGATTTGAACCCACAACCTTCTGGTACTACTAGCTAGGGGTGGGTGATATGACGACAAACACGATTATATCCTGATTCTCAACGGTGTTAATATATGATACACGATATGTATCATGATAAATACATCTGTTCACAAACTGCCAGCAGTAGTTCGTTTAAAAATAAATAAATACATACATAAATAAATAAATAAATAAATAAATAAATACTTGTTTGATGAAATATATTTAATTAAATTTTTTACATAAAAATATATATATTTTACAATATATGTTTGAGACTGAAAGAAGTGGACGAGAAGTACATCAGACTGATCCAAGATATGGAAGTGGGTTGCAAGACAAAGATTAGATGTGCAGCAGGAACCACTGAAGATTTCAAGGTGACAGTTGGACTCCACCAAGGCTCAGCACTTAGCCCGTTCCTGTTTGCAATCATAATAGATTGTATAATGTATAACGGGGCACGTACAGCGAGAAGGGCGGCTGTGGCTCAGTCGGTAGAGCGGGTTGTCCGTTAATCGTAAGGTTGGTGGTTCGAATTCCGGCCCGGGTGATCCCATGCCGAAGTGTCCTTGGGCAAGACACTGAACCCTAAGTTGCCCCCGATGGCAAGCTAGCACCTTGCATGCAGCTCTGCTACCATTGGTGTACGAGTGTGCACTTGTAAGTCGCTTTGGATAAAAGTGTCTGCTAAATGAATCAGTGTAATGTAATGTAAATGAGAAGCACTCTGGGATATGTTATTTGCGGATGACGTGGTGTTGTGTGGTGAAACAAGGAAAGAGGTGGTGGATAGGTTGGAAGTGTGGAGAAATGAGGTGGAGGACCGCGGTATGCGAGTT
>JAFFST010055384.1:20204-33356 GCA_022414735.1 Noturus placidus
CTACTCTGAGTTCCTCTCGGATAGCCGAGCTTCTCACCCTATCCTTAAGGGAGAGGCCAGCCACCCTCCTGAGAAAACCCATTTCGGCCGCTTGTACCCGCGATCTAGTTCTTTCGGTCATTTCCCAACCTTCATGACCATAGGTATAATAATAATAATTATAATTTTAAATGAAGAAATGTCAAATGAAATCACAGTATTTCAGGAAAGTGTGTTGTGACACAATTTAATACGATATGGATATTATACGGCTCAGCCCCTCTACTATCAGAACTACTGCTTCTCTTCATTTGTGCTAAATGACCTGAAAGCGTATCTTAAATTCAAGTAAAATCATCAAAGTACATTTCATGTCAATAAATAAAAGTGTAATTAATGACTGAGCGATTTCTCCTCCGCTTTGTTTATTAGAGCGCTCCTGTAATACTGGATGGGTCACATGGTTAGTCAGATGACTAGCCTAATGCTCCATCACTGATGTGGATAACATTAAACAATGCCCCAGAGAGATAAACATTCAATTAAATATACATTATAAAGCATTGCTGCTGTTCTATAATATTCATAGTTCTTAATATGTTGATATATACTTGCTTGTAAAGCTTGAAAAAGGACTAAAAGCAGGACCCAGAGGTGTGCTTTTATAGGAAGGTAATCAATGACAGGAGGGCTTGATGCTGCCTGACAGGAAGCAGAGGTGTTGTTACCACCGGGACGTGATTATTTTCCTTTAACTGCAGGCGGTTTGCAAGTTTTTGTCCATAATCGTATGACACGTCGTACTTTTTTTTTTATCCGTTTATAGTTGCACGTAATGATGTTGAACACCCGCAAGGCAAGTCATGCCGTGTCATCCCTTCATCTGAAACGATTACACGCGTTTATGTGGAGAGTTCACCGTGCGAATTGTTACTGCGGAAATGATCACGTATTAGAACAAGTGCATTGACGTAAACCTGTGATTTGTAGAAAATTAATCGACACCTTCCGACCAATCAGAATCCACCAGCGCTGTGGTATAAACATTATATAAACCTCTTTCTTCTGTAAGCCTGAGAATAAACAACATTCGGGATTTATTGTATACGGTCCTCATTTACGGCTGTAAATTTGTCTCAGTCTGCTGAAGCCTCACACACACACACACACACACACACACAATAAGGATGTAATTCATTCTGCTGTACCACGGCCCTGCAGTGATTTGTTACATGCTGTGACACACTTTTCCTTGCCAAAGGAAACAGCTGTCAGAAGCTTTATTAAGCTGTACACTCACCTGCTTCCTTTGGAAAACATTACTCACTTATAAATGAGGAAGCATCCTCTGGATAACACACTGGAGCAGGTCCACATGGACTAACAAGACATGTCTTTATGTGATGCCTACAACTATTATATACACTACAGTTTAAAGTATTCTTTCTGTCTGTCTGTCTGTCTGTCTGTCTCTCTCTCTTTGTCTCACTGTCTCTGTGTGTCTCTCTGTCTCTGTGTGTGTCTCTCTGTCTCCCTGTCTCTCTCCCTCTCTCTCTGACTCCCTGTCTTTGTGTGTCTCTCTTTGTCTCCCTGTCTCTGTGTGTCTCTCTCTGTCTCCCTGTCTCTGTGTGTCTCTTTCTGTCTCCCTGTCTCTCTCCCTCTGTCTTTGTCTCCCTGTCTCTCTCCCTCTCTCTGTCTCTCTCTCTCTGTCTCCCTATCTCTCTCCCTCGCTCTCTATCTCCCTGTTTCTGTGTGTCTCTCTCTCTGTCTCCCTGTCTCTTTCTCTCTCACTCTCTCTGTTTTCCTATATCTGTCTCTCTTCCTGTCTCTCTCTCTCTCTCTCTCTTTCTTTGTGTCCTTGTCTCTTTGTCTCTCTCCCTGTCTTGCTTTGTCTCCCTGTCTCTGTCTCTCGCTCTGTCTCACACTCTCTTTGTCTCTCTCTGTCTCCCTGTCCTCTGTCTGTCTCTCTCTCCTTCATCTCTTTCTGTCTCCCTGTATCTCTCTCTATCTCTCTCTTTCTCTCTTTTTGTTCCTCTTGCTCTCTGTCTGTCTGTCTCTTGCTCTCTCTCCCTCTCTCTCTCTCTCTTTTTGTTCCTCTTACTCTGTCTGTCTGTCTCTTGCTCTCTCTCTCTCTCTTTGTTCCTCTTGCTCTCTGTCTGTCTGTCTCTCTCTCTCTCTCTCTCTCTGTCTCTCTCTCTCTCTCTTTGTTCCTCTCTCTGTCTGTCTGTCTGTCTGTCTGTCTCTCTCTCTCTCTCTCTCTCTCTCTCTCCCCCCCCACCTCCTGGAGCTGGAATTTGGACCTCCCTGGTATACAGCTTCAATAGTACCTTAATGTTTCAGACCGAGTTACTTGTGTCCACAAAATGCTTCTTAAACTGCATGAGGTGATTTTTAGAATTTGCAATAGCTTAAAGTTGCTCAGCGTTTCCAGGACGTTCTGGACTCGATCCATCCAAAGTTTTAGCTTTTTTGTGTTTCCTCTCAATTACACTATAGTGCAGAAAAATTATAAACTCATCATAGCCAGGCATCTGCCAGTAATCATAAACCTAAGGCTCCATTTAAAAGAGAATTGCTACCGCTTCCTGCCGAGCCTGTTTTTATATATTTTTAATTCAACAGTTGTTTTTTTTTTATGTCTGAATTAGAGGAAATCATTGCTATAGCAAATAGCGGTGTATTCTACACAATACGATATGATTTCAATTCGTAGAGATTCAGTATTTGATAATGAATCTGATACAGCCATCCCATCCATCCATGTTCTATACCGCTTATCCTACACAGTGTCACAGGAAGCCTGGAGCCTATCCCAGGGGTCTCTGGGCACAAGTCAGGGGACAGCCTGGATAGCGTGAGATGCCAATCAGCCTACTAAGCATGTCTTTGTACTGTGTTAGGAAACCGGAGTACCCGGAGGAAAGCTCAGAAGCATGGAGATAACATGCAAGCTCCGCACACGCAGGGTGGTGGTGGGAAACAAACCCCCGACCCCGGAGGTGCAAGGCAAATATGCCCCCTGAATCTGTTACAATAGCATTACATTTTGATTCATATGGCAGCGATTCAGTATTTGATTCAGTATTACCACAGACTCTGCCATGAGGTGATTCATTATGATTAAATTTGTTCAGGGTTGACTGTGGCTCAGTCGGTATAGCGGGTTGTCCACTAATCCACTAACCGTGGGGTTGGCGGTTCGAATCCCGGCCCGGGTGATCCCATGCCGAAGTGTCCTTGGGCAAGACACTGAACCCTAAGTTGCCCCCGATGGCAAGCTAGCACCTTGCATGCAGCTCTGCTACCATTGGTGTATGAGTGTGCACTTGTAAGTTTTTTTTAGATAAAAGCGTCTGCTAAATTAATAAATGTAAATGTAATGTAAATGTTCAGAAACTGTGGTAATCCTACTAATCAATCCTAACTGATTTTATGAATGATAACAATGAGTTCTTGGCAAATCACCTTGCTTGCTTATTTACACATCAGGTTGGAGCATTGTTCTTGGTTTTTTTCCCTAATAATAATTGATTGATTGATTGATAATCAATTGTAATTGATTTATGATTATTGCCTCAATTCGTTTTAATCGTTTCCTTTTAAATCGATGCTTCAAACCAAATTGTCCGACCGTTACACGCTTAATGTCAAATTTCTGAAAAACCTTCTTGCTGTTAAATTACTCCCCAAAAGCTTTTTTAAATTGATACTTTTCTCATTTCTTAAATAGAAACCATACTCCCTATGGCCTGGTTTTGAAAAATGGTTCATCGTAGACGAGAAGTTAACGCGTTCAATTTGATGACTAATCCCTCTGTTCATTATTCACCTCTAAGTGCAAGCTGACCCAAGCTATCTCAACAATGTTAGCCTGTCGACGTGCCTCTGGTGGGTAAGAATAGCCTCACAATGGAGCTCACATCTCTCGTTTTCTGTTGTCTGAGAGCAGTTGTCCAAGCAAGAGAATAGGTAAGACAGGAAGCAGAGGCAGGAGCTTGGCAGACTAGGCTAGGCCACTCTGTTTCAGTCCGTTTGTGAAGACCAACTGCAGTTCTGATGGACCTGTAGGATGCTCACCTGGAGTAAAATTCAGAGGCACATTGTCTAGTGAGCTCCATTTTGGAGAATCTTGATCTGGAGTCATGGCGAGGCAACGAGCCTCAGAAGCTATCTTCATCACACTGAATTACAACATCACTATTGTGGGTAGGTGACAATACATGTTGCGGCGGGGAAAACATTTATTAAGTGTAAACTCCTCTAGGAATGACATATTATACTTGGTATATTTAGTAAATAAATGATTAATAGACATATCAGGCTATTACTTCAGGGTTACTATGTTTTAGATGTACCGGTTCGAATGGAGTGGGACGCGAAGCTGGAGGCTCCTGCTGATTTCGATTAAAATTTTAATTAATTTGCGCTTTTTGGTCATATAATATACTTTAACTTATTTTACTCCTTATCTTTGCTTATAATTTGAATTTTTTGTCACGTTAAAATGTCTGGAAAGAACACGAAAACCCGAGGAAAGATGTACCGAAATGATCCAGATTTCCGTTACATTTGTTTAACGTGACAAACTGAAACCGCGGCCATTTTTCAGTCTAATAGTCCAAATCATTTATATTGTGCAAGCAAGCTACTGTACATTCTACATTTCTAAAATCATGAAATCCAATATATTTTTTATTTCTACAGTACTTCTATATATGCTTCATAGCTAGATCAATAACCACTTATATAACAAAAAGGCTTAAAGGTAGAACCTTTAAACATTCTTTCGTTTGTGCCAGTAAGGATTCTGGGTCGAACCTTATAACTGAACATTTAAAGACTAAAGACTATAACCTATCTAGAAAGCTTAGACATTTTAACACTACAAATATCCCTTGGGAAACCATTTTCATGATTTCTACTGTAGGTTTTTCTCTCTGGGAGAATCTTTAAGATTCTTTGTAGACCCCCTGCAAGATTGTGTTTCTATACCAAAAAAATGGATGACATTTGGATGAAACACCTTCAGGAAACCTTCAAAGAACCCTTGAAAGAGTTTCTGCCGTAATGCTTGTACTACATGCATGTACTACTTAATGATCCCTGACATGTTGATTTGTTTCTCTTCCAGGGAAGATATGGCTGGTTCTAACGGTCTTCCTACGTTTATCAGTCTTGTTCTTGGCCGGCTATCCGCTCTACCAGGATGAGCAGGAGAGATTTGTGTGCAACACTATCCAGCCTGGTTGTGCCAACGTGTGCTACGATATATTTGCACCCCTGTCACTGTTCCGCTTCTGGCTGGTCCAGTTTATCTCCATTATCCTGGTTCATGTTGTATTTATTGTCTACGTGATGCACAAAGTTACATCCAGCCTGCCTCATCCTGATGCCTCTAACAGAATGAAGTTGAGGTCTTTCTATAAGATTAAACAAGAACCTTTCCGTGAAGCATCTCTGTCGAAGTCTAGTGTAAAATCACGTGTAAGACTGCTGCCTTGTTTTACAGGAGGCTACATCTTTCACCTTTTGGTCCGGATCCTTCTGGAAACTAGTTTTGGGGCAGCGCATTACTATTTGTTTGGTTTCTACATCCCAAAACGATTCATGTGTCAGCAGGCTCCTTGCACTACCACGGTGGACTGCTATATATCCAGACCCACTGAGAAGACCATCATGCTGAATTTTATGCTGGGGTTGGCTGCACTGTCCCTCTTTCTCAGCCTGTTTGATCTCATCTGTGCCATTAAGCAGTCGGCGAGGCACAGAAACATGAAGAAGATGATGGTGGAGAAGATGTATGAGGAGGAACAATACTTCCTTGCAGAAAGTGGAGGCACTGGTGTCGACTTTGGTGACCCTGAACATCAATCCTTGCTGGTCAATGGAAGCTTCCGTAAGAGAATCAGCAAAGACTGTGTGGATGATGATGATGCCACTCTGCAATTAGAAGGTAAAAGTCATCCAGGCATCCCTCATGAAGGAACCCTTGTAGGTATCAATCTTTGTGTACCCGGTTCTATCAGTGGTAATGGAGCTGGTAGTTACCCAGTGGCACAGGATGAGGGAACAGAGCGAGATGGCAGTGAGATGGCACTGTGTCCATCTGAGCCAGTAGGCACGCCCAGGTCCATACGGGTCAACAAGCGTAGTCGCCTCAAACCTATGCCACCTCCCAGATGGGACAAGCCACCAAATGAAAGGCTGCTGGACAGCTCTGCAGCAGTGGTAGCTTGTGAAAGGCTTTCAGGACAGTACATGCCGGGGGATATAAGTACCGATAGTGACCTGATGTCCACTGGTGGAGACGGATACGAGAAAGGGTCAGCATGGGTGTGAGGGTCTGGACATGATCCTAATCTTATTGGTGGCACTGTAGGATCAACACCAAAACAATTTCCATTCTAAGACCGCTGAAAAGGTTATATTGTTCCGAGCAGCTAATGAAATGTCATTAAACAATAAAACCCTGATATCTTTTGACCTTTACTACGAGATGGGACCTTCAGAAGCTGTCCGTTTTGATCTGAAGAATTTACTCAATTATTTAAATGCCACATAGCATGTTTGAAAAGTGAAGGAGGATAAACAAACGTTAAAACGTTTGACGACATGATGACTCGAAGTGGCTCTTCTGTTTTGAAGTCTCGGTGGAATGCTACCCTTTACAGCTCAGCCGCGACCTTCACCGTCCACCTGTTGCCTCTGTTTGTATTAGCTCATTCGGCTTCTCTGAACACTAAACACAGATCCAGCCCTGACTTGTCTTGACCTGTCTGTGTGCGTCAGGGTGAGAGGTCATTCTAAAAGCAGGTTGGTGATCTCCAAGGATGAAACTGACACAAATTCTCCACTCTGAAGACAACCAGTATGACTTTCTTTCCAAAAACACTAGCATGACTTCCTACGATTAGCACGATTGTGTTGAAATGATTGTAACTAGTCCATACAAACTTTGATTTGTTTTATTACATTATTAGCATACCAGAGACCGGTGAGGTTGACTCGAGCAGAAATCCCCCAGCCTGAGTGCCAGGCAGAACAATTAGCGTCAAAGCCTGGATTTGTATTTATGGAGGTGGCTTGTCACAATATATTCAAAGACCCAGTAGGATTTGAGTCTGGGACTTTAGAACACATAGAAACACTTAAAATAGAGCAACCACAATCCGATGAAACGTGAGATCTGATGACGCCTGATGCAACGCAACCTCTCTCGGCTCATTTTACCTCTACAGCTAAATTAACTGCAGCCTGCTGCTTTCATCCTCCCGTCTTTTGACACGCTCGTATCTACGTGTCAGACCATTTGTTCTTCAGGAGTGTCTGATATTCCCGGCTTTGAGTTTGAATGAGACTGCTAAAATGACACGTGTGAACGCATCATGCTTTACATACATACATGTCCAAAATGACACTAGATCTTTATCTTATGAAGGAATTACAGATAAAAACTGTGCAGATTTGATCAAATCATCCATTTGCTTGAATTTTGTGCTTCTGCATTGTAGTGCTTTTTTAAAATGTTAAATGGAGAATTGAGGTAGAGAATAAATCAGTTTATGACTGAATAAAAAAGGGTTTGATTTGTGCCACATATTAACTCGTGTGTGTGTGTGTGTGTGTGTGTGGTGTAAAACCCAGTTTTATGCTTTCACTTTAAAAGATTACAGTGGTCTTTTAAGATTATTACTTGTCACATTGTATGAGATGATCCCAATAAAAGCTTGGTGTGTGATCATGTGTTCTCCATGTCAGATTGTACAGGAAAGCTCCTCTAAGGAAAGAGTTCTGATTAAAACAGCGCTGTGGAGAATAAAAACAGTCCCGCTGTTATGTCTAGAGAAAACACTTTTTAAAAAGGCGAAGCAGAGGAGTTTGAAGTCAATTATGGCTTGTGTAAAATTTTCGACTGTAAAAAAAGACAACAAACCTTTCTTTGTTTTTTTTTTAAATCCTTCATGTTTTAAATTTTGTGTGTGTGTGTGTGTGTGTGTGTGGTGTAAAACCCAGTTTTATGCTTTCACTTTAAAAGATTACAGTGGTCTTTTAAGATTATTACTTGTCACATTGTATGAGATGATCCCAATAAAAGCTTGGTGTGTGATCATGTGTTCTCCATGTCAGATTGTACAGGAAAGCTCCTCTAAGGAAAGAGTTCTGATTAAAACAGCGCTGTGGAGAATAAAAACAGTCCCGCTGTTATGTCTAGAGAAAACACTTTTTAAAAAGGCGAAGCAGAGGAGTTTGAAGTCAATTATGGCTTGTGTAAAATTTTCGACTGTAAAAAAAGACAACAAACCTTTCTTTGTTTTTTTTTTAAATCCTTCATGTTTTAAATTTTGTGTGTGTGTGTGTGTGTGTGTGTGTGTGTTTTAGCATTGTAGCAGGTAGCAGCATTCACACTTTGCCGGGGCTTTTGCTGTTGATGACTGCCTTTGACAATATATGACCAAAGCATTCTTGTACTTACAATGTGAAATTTTTGTTTGCAATTGTATATTCAGGCTGAAAATCCATCCTTCCACCCATCCATCCTTCCATCCATCCATCCATCCATCCTTCCATCCACCCATCCATCCATCCATCCATCCACCCATCCTTCCATCCTTCCATCCATCCATCCATCCATCCACCCACCCATCCTTCCACCCATCCATCCTTCCATCCTTCCACCCATCCATCCATCCATCCATCCACCCATCCATCCTTCCATCCTTCCACCCATCCATCCTTCCATCCTTCCATCCATCCATCCATCCACCCATGCATCCTTCCATCCATCCATCCTTCCATCCATCCATCCATCCATCCATCCATTTACTATACCGCTTCTCCTAAACAGGGTTGTGGGGGAACTTTGAGTCAATCCAAGGGGCACAAGGCTGGGGACACCATGGACGGGGTGCCAACCCATCACAGGGCACAATCACACACACATTCACTCTACGGACAATTTGGACATGCCAATCAGCCTACAGCATGTCTTTGAACTGAGGGAGGAAACCAGAGTACCCAGAGGAAACCCCTGCAGCACCGGGGGTAAGTGCAAACTCAGGGCACACAGGGTGGAGACGAGATTCAAACCCCCAACCCCCAGGCTGAAAACCATACAGTGTACATCCAGTTTAACCATTTTTGCTTTTATTTAGTTTCCAAAAAAAAAGTATGATTACATTTGTTTTCGACATAAAATCTATTTTTAATCTTTGGAGGCTGATTTAACCGAGAAATCACGAAGGTTTCCATCACTCCATAATACAGTACACAGAAGACATACACTGAGTTTATTAGAGCCAGTTTCTCAGGTACAGTTGTTGATATACACTCACTGAACACTTTATTAGGAACACTGTACATCTACTCAGTCATGCAATTGTCATGTGGCATCAAGTGCGGCGCATAAAATCATGCAGATACGGACCAGTAGCTTCAGGTAATGTTCACATCAATCATCAGAATGAGGAAAAATGTGATCAGTGATTTTGACCATGGCAGCATTGTTGGTGCCAGACGGCGGGTTTGAGCATTTCTATAACTGCTAATCTCATGGGATTTCTAGAGTTTACTCAGAATGGTGCAGTTCGGAAAACCCATCCAGTGAGCCGCGGTTCTGCTGATGGGAATGCTGTGTTGATGCGAGAGGTCAATGGAGAATAGCCAGACTGGTTGGAGATGACCGACTCAGATAACCACTCTATACAATTGCGGTGAGCAGAAAAGCACTCAGAAGACATAACACGTTAAACCTTGAGGCGGATGTACTTCAAGAGCAGAAGACCTCATCAGGTTCCACTCCTCTTAGCCAAGAACGAACAGCTGAGTGGGCTCAGACTCACCAAAACTGGACAGGTGAAGATTGGAAAAAACGAAACCTTGTCTGATGAATCTCGATTTCTGATGATTCACACAGATGGTCGGGTCAGAATTTGGCACCAACAGCATGACTCCATGCTACCAACAGTCCAGACTGGTGGAGGTAGTATTATGGTGTGGGGAATGTTTTCCTTGCACACTTTGGGCCTGTTACATTCAGCAGACGCTTTTATCCAAAGCGACTTACAAATGAGACACACTCACACACCAATGGTAGCAGAGCTGCATGCAAGGTGCTAGCTTGCCATCGGGGGCAACTTAAAGTTCAATGTTCATCCCAACGACACTTCGGCATGGGATCACCCGGGCCGGTATTCAAACCACCAACCCTACGATTAGTGGATTAGTGGAACAACCCGCTCTACCGACTGAGCCACAGTCGCCTTGTTAATACTAATCGATCATCACTTGAATGCCACAGCCTATTTGAGCTGATTGTTTCTGATCATGTGCACCCCTGCATGGCTACAATTTTCTAATGGCTCCTAATAAAGTGCTCAGTGAGCGTATAGTCACTGATTATAGCCAGTCTGTTGCGAGAGAAAATTTTCCATCCTGCTCTACCCTTTCCATCAATAGAGACCAGCACAGGAAGCCTGCTGGTCAGATATTATTTAGGTCACGGATCATTCTCATCAAATCAGTGACTACTGCTTTAGGTGTAAATATTACAGCGCTTTTAGTCCTACACGCTATGTACGAGATTTTGTTCTATGTGTCATTAAATACAAGCTGAACGTGAGTGATCTAAAGGAGGCTTCTTAGACTGACTCCAGATCAGACATGTCAGACTCATTTTTGGCAATGATAGAATTAGTCCAATGTCAGCATGGCCTGACAGAAAAAAATCAGTTTAGTTAACCAATAACACATCAGTTCCTTTTAAACTGTCTTAATTTATCACCTTTATCTAAAAGGTATATTCTGAATGTATAAACAGATGGAAATTATACTTCACCTGCACAAATACAGCTGGCTTTCATAAATGTTCA
This sequence comes from Noturus placidus, assembly GCA_022414735.1. Lineage (NCBI taxonomy): Eukaryota > Metazoa > Chordata > Actinopteri > Siluriformes > Ictaluridae > Noturus > Noturus placidus. The sequence continues at coordinate 31,052 of JAFFST010055384.1, forward strand.
CTCCCTTTGGACTTTTCCACGTTTTTGTAGTTTTACGACCTGGGACTGAAATGGACGTAATTGGAAAGAGACGGTTGCAGTGTAAATGTTTTAGCGTGTTAATTTAAGAATTACATCTCAGCAGTAGCTCAGTTTATGACCCTGAATATATTGCGCTGAGTGCATAATGGAATAACCGAGACTAGCTCTCTCTTTAATCTTTCAATTCAAACACAGTCCACAAAGCAATTGTAGTTCAAGTTTATATTTAATTTTTTTATCCTTGCTGTACAATTGGTTCCTGGTGATCTTATAATGGTTTTAATGATTAGTAATTGTTTTTCTTTAATAAATTCATTATTCCATAAGGCTTATCAAAAATATAAATAGTCCTCATGTCTTTTTTAACATCTCACTCACCGTAGTTGCATTTTTTTTATGGTTTAGTGACTTTATTATCACCGAGCTGTGGTGCAGGTGGTCGAGCGGGTCGTGCACTAATCGTAGGGTTGGAGGTTTGATTCATGGCCCACATGACTGCACATGCAGAAGTGTCCTTGGGCAAGACACTGAACCCCAAGTTGCTCCTGATGGTATGTTAACACCTTGCATGGCAGCTCTGCTACCATTGGTGTGTGTGTGTGTGTGTGTGTGTGTGTGTGTGTGTGTGTGTGTGAATGGGTGAATGAGACACAGTGTAAAGCGCTTTGGATAAAAAGTGTTATATAAGTGGACCATTTACCATTCGTGGACATTCACATGTATCCTGTGCTTCAGTCTGACTGCAACGTGTATATTTACTGTATATTGAGCATTAGTGATTATCTAAAAATGGTAAATAGCGCACTTATATAGTGCTTTTATCCAAAGCACTTTACACTGTGTCTCATTCACCCATTCACACACACACCAATGGGAGCAGAGCTGCCATGCAAGGTGCTAGTTTGCCATCGGGGGCCACTTAGGGTTCAGTATCTTGCCCAAGGACACTTCGGCATGTGGAGTCATCCGGGCCGGGATTCGAACCACCAACTTTACGATTAGTGGATTACCCGCTCCACCGACTGAGCCACAGCCGCCCGACAATCCTATCTAGACAATCCTATCTAGATAGGACTCAGTGAATTGCACTATATTGGATCTGTACATGAACAAACACGTGACTTCTTCAACTTCAAACCATCAGGTGGAAATGGGTAATACAAATAGTCATCTTTCCTTTATAATGCCCCCCCCACCCCTAATAACATCCCAGCAATGTACACTAGATTAGATAAGTCTGTAATTTATACCATCCTGCCATCTAGTGGATCAATGAGTTACTGCAGCATAAAAACCCAGATTAAACCAATACTCTTAATTAATTCATTCAATTCTTATTGATCTCTAGACTAAAAAAAAAGAAAAAAAAACTCATTATGAAGCCATTATTGATATCCTTATTGAAAATATTGACACCTTTGCACTGTCATTTTTACATATAACACCAGTAATAGTTGCACGCCAATCAAGACAAACACGTTCAGTTTAATATAGTGATTTCTATATGGAGTCCCTGATTTAAACATGTAGACTCTATAATGTAAAATGTGTTTGTGCAAAGCCATTGTATAGTATTTTCTTCACTGAAATCATGAAATGTTAAGGAGAAAGCCACCACCCACCCACAGTGTATCTGAGGGAAGACGCTGTGTTGACGTCCCTCTTCTGCCTCCTACACTGTGAATAATTTGAATTTTCAAGGCTGGTGTTGGAGCTCAATAGAAGAGGATTGTTCCTCCTTCAGATATTCTCCTGATTCTGACATTCAGTAGAACAGTGAGCCTTCTCACATGCCTGAAATCATATTATACACCATCGTGACTTATTCGCTTCACTTCCCATTCAGTTATGAAGCTTAAATAAATGTTGTTTGTGAATTATGGTGCAGTTGCATATTTATGCAGTTTTTTTTTTATTATTATTTAGAAAATAAGCCATATAAATTGACATTCCTTTGCTGAGGAAAATAAAAACCCTTACATGGGTTGGGTGTAGTGTAGTGGAGCAGGTTGTTATATGTTCATTTGATGTGAATTTCTGTTACACAATATTACACACTGCCAAATTTCTATTCTGTTTACATTATTTATTTATTTATCCATCCATCCATCAATCCATCCTCTACCGCTTACTCCTTTATCAGGTTCACAAGGAACCTGGAGCCTATCCCAGGAGGCATCGGACACAAGGCGGGGAAGCGGGTGCCAGTCCATCACAGGGTACAATCACATACACACTCACACACACATTCATACACTACGGACACTTTAGACACGCCAATCAG
>JAFFST010055384.1:56164-68664 GCA_022414735.1 Noturus placidus
GATGTTCCGAAACACTTAAGTGTGACAAACATGCAAAGGAACAGGAAATGAGGAAGGGGGCAAACACTTTTTCACACCACTGTATATATATATATATATATATATATATATATATATATATATATATATTTAGCATTAAGCTTGCTATTAAGGTGTTTATTGTGTATAATTAAAACTTTTATGTATCTAGCATAACAGTAAGCTAACTATGTATGACATTGTATGCTTATGTTATCTTAGCATGCTGGCTATATTATTTAATTTAATTTAATTTGTATTCACAATATTACTTAGAAAACAAGCTAATGCTTAATTAAAACAAAACAAAACAAAAAAAAAAAAACGCTTAGTTAAAAGATGTTGTAAATCCAACGTCTTAACCGCTGAGCTACCACTTCCATATTGTGATAGTTGGATTACGTTACTGATGACATTTTCTTAGGAAGTAATTTGTAACTGTAACAGAAAACATGCTTAGGGTGACCCTCCCAACTCTGTTTGTGTGTGAAGGAACAGATGAGTTGTCCAGTGGTGAGCAGTGAGCACGGCTGGTGATAGAGATGGAGGGGAAAAAAATTCACTAACCTCCACTTTGGAGAGTCCATTTACCCCCACTTTCCCCACATCTCAGTCTCTCGGTATGTATCTGTGCATCTTGCTGTCAGTGTGAACTGTCGAACAGATGGTGTGTTGCCTCGCTGACCTGTGATATGATGATGACTGAGAGAGAGAGAGAGAGAGAGAGAGAGATAGTATAATAATGGTCTGTACAGCTCTGATAGGATTCTCCTATAAATGCTAGTTACTGAGGTACCAGTAACCACATTCAATAGTACAGTTAGTCTATTCACACTATACATACGCAGTTAAATCACTGTTAGCTACCTTTGCAAGCTAGCTACACTTGGCTGTATCTTAGTTAACCTACTGTATGCTAACTTGCTAGCAAGGTTGCCTGTTTTAATTACACAGTACAATAATTAGTTTAATGTTAGCTAGCTTGCGGAGTGAATACAAACATCATAAACAACATCACGATGAACTTACTGTTAGCTAGATTTCTAGAAAACCTGGCTGCTTCACGTTCAAAAGAAAATATTTAGCCTAATATTAGATAGATTGCTAAGTGAACATAACCACACTGTATTAATAGTTAATAATACTGTAATAAAAAAAGTAATATAAGACCTATAATCTCGTTGTTTTCCACAGCAGTACAATGACACTAAATTCTTCCTATTATTTGACTTACCGTTAGCTAACTGCTACATAGAAAACATGTCTGATTCAATTACACACTATAATAGTTAACCTAATATTAACTAACTTGCTAAGTGAAAATAACCAAACAGTATCTTTTTTTTAAACTAAGCATTAGCTAGCTTTCTAAGTAATATTATGAATAATATAGCTAGTATGCTAAGCAAACATAAGCATACAATGTCATACATATTTTTTTTATGTTAACTTAATAATTTATCAATTTGTATAGCGCTTTTTACAATGGTACATTGTCTCAAAGCAGCTTTACAGAAATATCATTTTTACATTTACAAGCGACTTACTAATGAGAGCACATTCACACACCAATGGTAGCAGAGCTGCCATGCAAGGTGCTAGCTTGCCATTGGGGGCAACTTAGGGTTCAGTGTCTTGCCCAAGGACACTTCGGCATGGCATCACCCGGGCCGGGATTCGAACCGCCAACCCCACGGTTGGTGAATTAGTGGACAACCCGCTCTACCGACTGAGCCACAGCCGCCCTATGTTAGTTAGTTAATGTTAGTTAGTTTAGTTTATTTTAATGTTAGTTTAGTTAACTTAATGTTAGTTAGTTTAGTAATTTTGGTTACTCATGGTTAATACTGTCATGGTTTATTTATGGCTAGATAGCTAGCTAAAAGACTTAGCTGTTTAATTATACAATTTAATAGCTAGCTTAATGTAATCTATATGATGTTTAACTTAATGTTCCCTAGTTTGTTAAAACTCTTGGTGGTTTTAATTTTACAGCTAGGTAGCCTAATGTTATCTAACCTGATAAGAGAATATCATGTTCAAATTACTGTTAGATAGCTTACTATAAGACCTGATTGTTTTAATTATTCAATATCATTTTTTAAATGTATTGATAGCTAGCTTGCTACGTTAACATATTCAACCAACAAAATGTCATGGCTAATTTACTGTTAGCTAGCTTGCTTAAACACTTGACTGTTTTAATTACACAATACAATAGTTACCTAGATTTCTAGAAAACTTACTGTTAGCTAGCTTTAAAGAAAACTCAATAATTCAATATTTAGCCTAATATTAGCTAGCTTGCTATTCCCTGTGTAGCATACTGTTAGTTAGCTTGCTATACCCTGTGTAGCATACTGTTAGTTACCTTGCTATACCATGTGTATCATACTGTTAGCTAGGTTGCTACTACATATGAAGCATGCTGTTAGCCAGCTTGCTATTCCCTGTGTTGTATACTGTTAGCTAGCTTGGATGTCTGACTGGTACAGCACTAAGCTACAGGAACTGGATGTAAAGAGGTTATCTAATCACACAGCTCAGCTAATTTCTAACGCTCTGCTGTTCCACTTTATCCTTGTGAATTTCGCCATGCTCTTAAATAGACTAGGAGTAAATCCAAGTTCTAGACTGTCAGGAGTCTCGAGAACCATGTACTGTATAAGCCATAAACCACATGCTGAAGGAGTCCTGACCATGCTACATTGTTTTTCTTGCCCCAGGCTACAAAATATAAGCTTGAGCTTAAAGCATCGGCATAACAGGGAAGGCGATAAAGTGTGGAATGTTTACAGCGGCTGCTTCTCTTGTTGACCTTTGAGACCTGGCAGGAGTAACAAGGCCAGCTTAACATGCCATAACCCACAACTATAAAAGACAGCTAGGACAGATACATAATCTTTGGTTATTGCATTATGTCTGGTGAAGGACATCGTTTAGCATTCATAAATATATCCAGAGGTGACAACTTTAATGGTGTACCTGTAGTATGTATGAGTATGGTGGTAAGGAACCAGAACACTATGCTTTCTGCTTGTTGTTTCAAAACAGAGGTCAGATTAAACACATATCTCACCTTCATATGTTGTTGGTAAGTGCTTAATTAAAGTGATCCAGATCCCAAATAGATCCCCAAAAAAAAAAAAACAAGCCCGAAATATTTATCAGTTCACTCATAATTCTTCCTACAGGATTTCATTTCACCTTATTTCTTAAAGTTTAATCGAAAATCAGGGCACTTGTGGTGGTGTCGATAAGTGTTTATCCATCCATCCATCCATCCATCTTTCCGTCCATCCATCTTGTACACTGCTTATCCTACAGGGTCACGGGGGAACCTGGAGCCTATTCCAGGGAGCATTGGGCACAAGGCGGGGTACACCCTGGACAGGGTGCCAGTCCATCACAGGGCACAATCACATATACACTCACACACACATTCATACACTACGGACACTTTAGACACGCCAATCAGCCCATCATGCATGTTTTTGGACTGGGGAGGAAACCGGAGAACCCGGAGGAAACCCCTGACGCACGGGGAGAACATGCAAACTCCACACACACATGGCCCTGGCGGGACTCGAACCCCGGACCCTGGAGGTGTGAGGCGAACTAACCACTAAGCCACCGCGCACCCCCATATTATTATTATTATTATTATTATTATTATTATTATTATTATTTTAAATGTGTTATTAGTCTTTGTAAATGAACTTCTAAATGTATTAAATTGAATCCCTTTAGGGACGTGATGACTGTTTTTAATGGAACGTATTTGAGTTATCTTATAAATGTACACACAATAGATATTTTAAAAAAATAATAATTGATTCAATCAGATTCTATGTAGATATGCTCTTAAAAAAAATCAAACATAAAACGTTAAACTAGCTTCCTTAACCATTGTTTGATTTGAAATTGTGGTGGAACCTATGAAGGTTCTACACAGAACCCTAGAACATAGTATTTCCTCTGGAAAAAAAAAACCAAACAAAGCAAATAAGAGTCTACCACAAAAACTTACACATTATTGGAAAGTTAGATAAGGGCTCTGGTAATCCTAACCATTTTAGTAGCCATGTTTCCAAACTCACATGATTTTCACATCGATTCATTTATTCGGTAAATGTATTTCCACCGTAGTTTGCGCATGTCTTCTTATCAAATAAAAAAAAATTTCCGCCTCAATTGAGCGCATACCTTTTATTACGTGCATTTTGGAGATTTTATTCGCATCTGGTGTTCCCATCCAGCATTTTCTTTATGTGATATCCCAAAAAAAATATGTGGATGGAAATATAGGTATTGTTGCACTGTAATGGTAAATGGTCTGCACTTATATAGCACTTTTATCCAAGGTGCTTCACACTGTGACTCATTCACCCATTCACACACACCAATGGTAGCAGAGCTGCCATGCAAGGCGCTAACTTGCCATCAGGAGCAACTTTGGGTTCAGTGTCTTGCCAAAGGACACTTCGGCATGGATCACCCGGGCCGGAATTCGAACCACCAACCTTACGATTAGCGGACAACCTGCTCTACCGACTGAGCCACAGCCGCCGTTCTCGCTGTACGTGCCCCGTTGTACATTATACAATCTATTATGATTGCAAACAGGAACGGGCTAAGTGCTGAGCCTTGGTGGAGTCCAACTGTCACCTTGAAATCTTCAGTGGTTCCTGCTGCACATCTAACCTTTGTCTTGCAACCCACTTCCATATCTTGGATCAGTCTGATGTACTTCTCGTCCACTTCTTTCAGTCTCAAACATATATTGTAAAATATATATATTTTTATGTAAAAAATTTAATTAAATATATTTCATCAAACAAGTCTTTATTTATATTTATTTATTTATTTATTTATTTATTTATGTATTTAATTATTTTTAAACGAACTACTGCTGGCAGTTTGTGAACAGATGTATTTATCATGATACATATCGTGTATCATATATTAACACCGTTGAGAATCAGGATATAATCGTGTTTGTCGTCATATCACCCACCCCTAGCTAGTAGTACCAGAAGGTTGTGGGTTCAAATCCCAGGATGTGGGGTCATGTGGGCCGGGAATCAAACCAACAACCCTACGATTAGTGGACAACCCACTAATCTGGAGTATTTCTATATAATATAATATAAATGTACAGTATTGGGCTAATTTTGGAATGAAGTTGTGGGTGGAAAACAGAAGTACGTGGGTGGTGTTTTGTTTCGTTTTGTGTTTTTTATGCTAGATTAAAAATTGTCCGAAAGATCTTGTTTTACACAAGATCGAACAATCTATTCGAATCGGCTACCTCTAATCTAACATGGTATGGAAAACAAAGAAAGCGTTACATCATGTTATGAGAGCGGTGTTCGAACAATAGCGCGACTAGAGATGAATCATTCAGTATATTTCTTCTACTGTACTGTCAGAATAACATACAGTAAACCTTGCCACCATTAGAACCCAACACATTACCAGTAGAGACCCACAAGGACCATTATAGGACCATGGTATATATTTAATAATCCATTAAAACCAATAAAATTCCTATTGTGTCTATTAAAACCATTAGAAATTCTGTAAATGCCTATAAAATGTCACACTGCAGATACTGCGAGTCAGAAATTGTGTGTGCACTAAAGGGAGTTTGTTTCCTACACAAAGAAAGAAACACAAGATTAAACCCGCCTCCTTTTCACAATAGCTGATATTTTGAGTATTTTTTGTGGATTTTTGAGACGTAAAAGCGTCTGGAAATTTATCTGAGACCTGGCAAGCCGGTCTGTGGTATTCTGTCTTGTTGAAACTCTACAACACACACACACACACACACACACACACACAAAACAAAACCCATAAAAGCAGGCTGTGTTCTTCTCATCACCCCTGTTATAAATTTGACAGATGATAATTGAGGCGATCTCATTTGCGTAACGAGGCGAGGTGTGTTTGTACAGTGATGGTGCCGAACGTAGGCGGCCGGATGACAGGAGCCTCCTTTGTGGGTGGCATTGCTTTAATACGGCATGATGGCATCAAGCCAAGGGAGGTGATGCAATCCAAAGCTCTGTCTACATGCGAGCACTTATCTAGCAGAGATATGCAGATAGTAATATGGGTAATTGTCACCATTTAGACCGATGAGTGGCATGCATTTGAGAGGTGTGAACCAATGTGTGATCTTATTAGCTGCCTATTAAAATTGCTTAGGTCAAACAGTATGCTTGATTAGGTGCTGTTTTCTTGAAAGAATCAGAATCATTACGCAAAATATTTAGACAAGGATAAATAGTCATTGATATAGCCCGAAGTCAAAAAGTATTTTTTTGGGGGGGGGGGGGCAAATTCGTTAACTGAGAAATAAAGATCACATTTTCTTCTATCTAAATGTGTTAAGGATGCGTTAAAGATCATAAATAAGCTCATACTCAGAGATGTTTAGCTACAGAACTGATTTTCTAGGCTGTGTAGGTAGCTAATTAGCTAATATAAATAATAAAGCTCACACTCAGAAACCTCTAGTCACAGATACGTAGCTAATAGTAAGCAAAAAATAGTAATATATACATGTAGCTAATAATGTGCAAACAAACAAACACCCCCCCCCAATACTCATTTCGCATCCTTAGAGACTTCGAATCAAGGAACCTGTGTACTAACTTAAATAGCTAGCTGATTAGTAATTAATAAACCTATGACTAGATGACAAAACATATGAACAGGACGAACTACATCTTTTTCATAGAACACTAGTAACCCGATGCTACATAAATAGGCGGCTGTGGCTCAGTCGGTAGAGCGGGTTGTCCACTAATCCACTAATCGTAGTGGTTGGTGGTTCGAATCCCGGCCCGGGTGATCCCATGTCGAAGTTTCCTTGGGCAAGACACTGAACCCTAAGTTGCCCAAAATGGAAAGCTAGCACCTTGCATGCAGCTCTGCTACCATTGGTGTGTGAGTGTGCACTTGTAAGTCGCTTTGGATAAAAGCATCTGCTAAATGAATAAATGTAAATGTAATAAACCTAGGCTGCGTTCACGCCATGTCGGAATTACCGTAATGACTAGATGACAAGCCTTTCACGTCCTCCGACTCGGAATTAAATGAATCCGTGTGAGATTATGTTGCTGACAACTACAAAATGACATTAAATTGTACAGTATGTCTTTCATGTATTTTCAGATTAATCTCGCATTATTTAGACATGTGTATACTTAGCTAATGTTAGTAATAAACAACAAACCTTATACTTTAGGACAGAACCTGTAGGAACCTGTACGCAACATAGGTTGCTTAGCTACAGTAAGTTAGCTAATTAGACGTAAATAAACATAGCGAATGTTAGTAATTAATAAATGTGATCATACTCAGAGATTTGGAGCCAGAGAACCTGCATGTTAAGCTATCTATGCAGGTAATTAGTAATAAAAAATCTTAGCGAATGTTAGTATTAAGGAAAGGAGCTCATACCTAGAAACTTGTAACGACAGAACTTGTTTATCAAGTTAGTGTATTTGGTAAGTTAGATAGCTTTCAGGTGTTTTGGTGTAGGTACTGTATGTACTTTGTATAGCTTGAAGGGGAAGAGAACTATTTTAATCTCTCGAGACAGCTACTATTAGCTAACGTCTGTCAAAATGACTGAATATACCTTTAATTTGACTGTATACTGCAGTGAGTTATAATCAGACTATCTGGTGTCACGCAGAGGAGGACGTGGCCTTTTTAAGGCTGATACTTCCTCATGACATCTCAGAGAGTTGTTTTGTTGTTTGTTTGTTTGCACCATCACCACTTGCTTGCTCATTACAGATCGGACTCTACATCCAGACTGCTCTAAAGCTTCTTCGTGACAACGTCTATTGTTAAAATGATCGTTGCTGAACAAATTAAACTGAGCTTTTTTGAGCGCTTTTGATTTTCTGGACACAATTTTTTTTGGAGTGAGTAGAGTGCCAAATGAGCTGCTCATCCTGCCAAGCTGAAAGGTGAAATCCGAAAGTGGCGAGTGTACAAATTGCTCTGTACAAGTTCCCCATGAACAAATGTACACACACTCCGCATGACAGAACTACACACAAAGCCATCACTCAACCAATAGACACTTGATTGACACAGAACACACTCGATTCACAAGCGGGCCCCCCGGCCTAATGGGTGCCTCTGTATGTTTGTGTGTGCGGGAGAGAAGCTGAAATCTGAGGATGGTCAAATCCAGGTTGGAATGGTTGCTGGCGGTGACCTGCACTAGAGGGGGTCACGGAGAAACAAAGAGCGTTCAGGTAGTGGCTGAGACTGTCTCCCAGCCTGATAAGACGGGGCCAAGAGGCTAATGTAGAAGAGTGCGCATTGTTAGCACAGCAGACAGAGATGAATGGCGCGTCAGAGTTTTTTTTTCTTTCTTTCTTTTTTTTCCCCAGACACTGAAAACGGAGTGAAGAAGCCAGACTGATGGAAGAATAAACACTCCAAATCCAACAAACATTCCAGAGATTTCTGTCAAAAACACCACGGAAATAATCAGCTAATTCTCATCGCCTTCACAGCACCACGTGACCACAAAGCCGCCATCTGAGCATTTCTTCATTGAAATATTCCACCTATTTAATGCTGTGCATTAGAGATGGACGGCCACAAAGTGTTTTTTGACAGGAGCCCATTATTTCACATCATTGTATTCGGGACACAGGAATACACAAGCCTTTCTGAGCTACTGGACTTGATAAGGCTGAGATACGTAACTGCATGAATGCGGGGGGATTTCCTCGCTGAGCTAGCAGCGTAATCTTAGACTTGAAGCAGTCTGGTTTACGGACAAGAAAACTTTCCTTTCCGTGCATCCCTCAGAAGAAAAGATTTGCCAGTTTGTCGGATTTTTATTACTAAAATATGACAGTTAATTCTAATATAAGGGTCTGGAGTGTCTTATGCAAGCTGCCATTCAAAATAAACGAGCTAAGCTAAAAGTTAATCATTTCGACAAGGTAAACAAACCTGCTTCTTTTCTTTGCTACACACACACACACACACACACACACATATATATATATATCATATACGGGTTAGCGATTCAGTCGTGTAATTACAGTCCTTCGTTATCGGAGCCAACATCAACTCACGATTGCAGAAGTAATGAGGATTTTGAGCAGTGATTGATGGGAAACTGTTGTGGGTTCCAATCCCTCAAGGCTTTTTGGTCTTTTTCTCTGGAATGTTGCGTTTATACGTTTTCCCTCCTCTTTCATGCTTGCTCATGCTAGGATGTAATTATTAAGCTGGTCCAAAATAACAACTTGGAGGTGGGTGTGATGTTTAAGAAAAAAAAACAAAAAGATGTTGTGGTGTTGTGCAGCAGGACATGACGAAGAGTTACTAGCTATGTTTCCTTCCACGTATTTTTATGCAAATTTTGGGCTATCGTGTAAAAAAATATGGTGCACGGAAACACCAGATGCGAATAAATGATCCAAAATGTGCATAAAAAACACACGGTGGATAATTATTTTTTATTCGCTAAAAAGACGCGCATAACATTTACATTACATTACATTTATTCATTTAGCAGACGCTTTTATCCACAGCGACTTACAAATGAGACACACACACACACCAATGGTAGCAGAGCTGCATGCAAGGTGCTAGCTTGCCATCGGGGGCAACTTAGGGTTCAGTGTCTTGCCCAAGGACACTTCGGCATGGGATCACCCGGGCCGGGATTCGAACCACCAACCCTACGATTAGTGGATTAGTGGACAACCCGCTCTACCGACTGAGCCACAGCCGCCCTAAACTATGATGGAAACGCATATATATATATATATTAGTATATGACAGTGGCGATTGTCTTAGCTTCTTAAAAAAAAACCATTATTTTTTTTAACCAATCAAATGATCTTTGTTACTGTGTAGAGTATTTGTTGTACATGTCAAATATTGCTATACTTTGTTTTAATTTTGTCAACATGCAATACTATTTTTAATATTTACAAGCACATGATATTTAGAAACCGTCTAAAATTAATATGACATGCAACATTATTTAATAGAAAACCAGGATTAAAATCGTGATACTTTTTTTTAAACCTCTTATAATTTATACACTATAGGGGAAATAAGTATTGGTTCAGTAACTATATTTCTAATGAGGTTATTCACATGAAATTTTCACCAGACTCAAGAAATCCAGAACTATAAAGAATTCATAATATCAAAGTCCATAAATGAAGTTGTGTGTAATAAAGTGGAATGACACAGGAAAAAAAAAAAAAAAGTATTGAAGATGCTAGGAAAAAGCAGTTCTCCAAGACAAGGTAAGGCAAGGAACCAGCTGAAATCCTTAAGTAATTGGAAAGTAATTATACCCCCTATCTGTGCAAATTAATATCAGCCAAGGTTAGTAAATTTATAGTCTATATAAAGGCTTTTCATTACCAAGGTGTCACACAAGAAACATCTCATGATGGGTAAAAGCAAAGAGATCTCCAAAGACCTTCCCAACCTTATTGTTGCAAAACATATTGATGGAATCGGATACAGACGATATTTCAGCCATTATCCATCCGCAAGTAGAAGCAACATCACTCCATCATCAACCGGTCACGCACAGTAGCTCCTCACAAGATTTCTGACCAGAGAGTCAGAAAAGTAGCCCAAGAGCTAAGGACCACTCGGAAAGAGCTCCAGAAACACTTGGAGGCAGCAGGTGCCATCGTCACAGAGAAAACAATAGGTAATGCACGCCACTGCTCACGCTCACCCAACAAGACTCCATTACTAAAGAAAAGGCATGATGAAACTCGTTTAAAGTTTGCTACAACTCATTTGGACCAGCCTATGAAATACTGGGAGAGTGTAGTCTGGTCAGATAAGAGAAAAATTTAACGTGTTGGCTGTCATACTACACACCATGTTTGAAGAAGAAATAGCACCTCACATCACCCCTAAAACACTACACCAACAGTGAAGTTTGGAGGTGAAGCATCATGGTGTGGAGCTGTTTTTTATCACATGGTACTGGCAGAATTCATATAACTGAAAAAACGATGAATGGAGCCTTTTGCAAGGATGATGAAGATGAGATGTGGGTGGAGCTTCCAGCAGGACAACGATCCAAAGCATACAGCAAAGGAAACTCTCAATTGGTTTCAGAGAAATAAATCAAAGCGTTAGAACGGCCCAGTCCATCACCTGACTCGAATCCAACTGAACAAGATTTAAAGACAATATGTTTATAAGATCGGGCCAAAATCACACCTGAATACTGCGGAACATTCATTTCCTCATACAGGAAGTGTCTTGAAACTGTCATTACAAACAAAGGCTTCTCCGCTAAGTATTAAATATATTTAGCGTGTTCAATACTTTTTTCTCGTGTCATTCCTCTTTATAACTTCATTTATGGACTTTAACGTTTAAAGTTATTGTTTAACTTCTTTCTATGTGTGGATTTCTTGAATTAATACTAAAGTGTGATGAAAATTTCATGTGAAAAACTTCATTGGAAAGATATTTACTGAACAAAATGTTGACGCGTTCAATACTTATTCCCCCCCACAGTAAAAAAGAGGTGTGTGGTGGTGCTCAACATGTTAGGGCGGCTGTGGCTCAGTCGGTAGAGCGGGTTGTCCACTAATCCACTAATCGTGGGGTTGGTGGTTTGAATCCCGGCCCGGGTGATGGCAAGCTAGCACCTTGCATGGCAGCTCTGTTACCATTGGTGTGTGAGTGTGTCTCATTAGTAAGTCGCTTGTAAATGTAAAAATGATATTTCTGTAAAGCTGCTTTGAGACAATGTCCATTGTAAAAAGCGCTATATTAATTGATATACCTAGATGATAACAACAAACAAAACATTTTTATGTTTATATTTCTCTTTTGCAGCTCTGGTGTTTCCTCTCACACTACAGTATCTTGCTGGTGTCCTCCATTTTATTTATTTATTTTTTTTGGCCTATTCAACTTTTGTTTTGTTGTTGTTGCCCTATTTCTCATTTCTCTTGCTTACTCACTCATGGGACTAATTATTAAGCGGCTACAAACACATGCATTTATTTTTTTAACCAAAAGAAAAAAGGGAAGGAAACCCCACATAGGCTTTGTTTTTCTCACAACAGCGCTACAGCTCTTTTCTGTGTGAGCTCTTATTGAGTTCTGGGGCACTTAGGGATCGCAGCAGCCAGAGATTTGCAGGGTGCAGTAATTGTGTCTCATTAGTTCTAACAGTAATACAGGCGAGCTATACAGGCCACGCAATTAGCAAGCTGAGCCCTGAATGAAGCAGTTAATCAGTGGACAAAGGCAAAGGCTCAGCACCCGCTCAGGCCCAACGGAACTCGGTGTATTGTCAGGGACACAAGGAATGCATGCAGAGATGCCTTCATTTAGGACAAATCAAGCTGAAGGTAGGGGTGAGAGGCTACGAGGTGGACGGGGGCTGGGGATCCTGTTGTTTTTCTCTTTCTTTCCCCACTTAACCAAAC